>ML859516.1:21653-39844 GCA_009831015.1 Picea engelmannii | reverse complement strand
TTTTGGTTGAGGTACAAGTTGGGTACATAGTTGAGACAAGTAGTTGATGAGTTGGCACATACATGAGGTGTATAGTTGATGATGTTGGTACATATTGATGAGTCATAGTTTATGAGTAGTTGACACATGATTGGTTGCACTTGTTTATGGTACAAGTTGATTATATATTGTTTGGTACAGGTTGGTGTATGGTTGATGCACTTGTTTATGGTACAAGTTGGTGCATGGTTAATGCACTTGTTTATGGTACAGGTTGATTATAGGTTGAGGTATAGGATGATGCATGGTTGATGCATGGTTCACGTTTATTGGTATAGGTTTACAGTGGTATATCTCACAGTGATAGTGTGACAGTGTTTCTACCATTCTACTTCTACTTCAGGGTGGTTGGATGGGACAAGGACAGGTGGTTGTAGCCACCTTCCGGTTGTAGCCGGAGAACATAGGGGGTTGTAGCCTTCTTCTGGTTATAGCCAGAGAATTGGGGAGTTGAAGCTTCACTCAGGTTGTAGCCTGAGAAACTAGAGGGTTGGAGCCTCCTTCCAGTTGCAGCTAGAAAACAAAGGAAGTTGGTGCTTCCAATGAATGTAATTATTCAAGACATATAAGATAAAGCATTATGTGGTTTTCTCTCGATTTGTGTTTCCACGTAAAACACTGGTGTACTGTGAATGTGTGCGATTTTTCATTTCGTATTGCTCATTATTGGATAATAATTCTACATTGATATAACACTTGGATTATTTGGAGAAAAAGGATTATAATTACGTTATTATTGATTCACCCCCCCTCTCAGTAATCCAACATTCTCTTCTTGGTATTCATCTCTCGAGATGAATCAACAGGTATCTGTGGTTCTTCCATATCATGATATTCTAGTACAACATCGTCACCTATATCTATATATGTAACTCTGGGAGATTTAAGCTCCTCATCATGAACCTCATCTGAATGATGTTTTCTTGATCTACTGAAAGTTGTATCCTCATTGAAGGTGAGATCTTTTCTAGTCTCAATATGTCGGTCACCAGGGATGTAAACTCGGAATGCCTTTGATGTCTCACTGTATCCAAAAATTATACCCTTCTTCCCTGAAGGGTCCAACTTCGATCTCTTGTCCTTGGGGACATGCACATATATTGGACAACCAAAAATCCTTAGGTGGCTGACCTCTGGTTTTTCACCTATAAACATCTCTTCTGGTGTATTGTTCCCAAGGAATCTGTGGGGACTTGTGTTCTGCACATATACAACAATTCTAGTTGCTTCTGCCCACAAATGCATCGGTAAATCTTGATCATGAATCATGGCCTTCATTGCGTCCATGATTGTACTATTCTTTCTTTCTGTCGCACCATTATGTTGAGGATTGTAGTGATTAGAGAGTTTCATCTTAATCCCAACTTATTTACAGAATGTCTTGAATTCATCTAAAGTGAATTCACCTCCATTATCTGATCTCAAAATATGTATTTTCTTGTCAGACAAGTTTTCAACAAGTGCCTTGAACTCTTTGAACTTATTGAACACTTCATTTTTATCATTCAAAAAGTAAATCCAAATTTTACATGAGAAATCGTCAATAAATGAAACATAGTATATATACATGTTGAGTGATGCGACTGGCATCGGTCCACACACATCTAAATGTATAATGTCCAAGACTCCCTTAGCTTTGTTGTCACTACTTGGAAATGGTTTCTTCATGTTATTTCCTTGTGCGCATTCCTTGCATATTCTTTCATGTTCCACTTGGATTTCTGGCAAACCTGTCACCATCTTGCTCACGATCGGTATGGATTTGTAACGTATATGAGCAAACCTCTTATGCCATACTTCACTTGGAGTAACTGTATTGTGCACTAATGTTGAAACAAAATTTCCTTTTAACTTGTATAAGCCTCCTCCTTGTACCTCGATCACTACGTCATCATCAATGGATTTTCCTTTAGGCCACATGACGACTTCTCCATCAATGAAAGCAACTATGAATCCTTTATTATCTAAAGATGAGATAGAAAGGAGGTTATTCTTCAAACCAGGTACATACAACACATCCTTCATCTTCATCGATTTTCCGGAGTCTAACTTGTAGGATGTTTCTCCTACTCCTTTAATGGGATATTGATAGTCATCACCTAGCTTCACCTTATGAGGTGAATCTTTCTGAACTAGATCTGAGATAGATTCCTTATAACCAATCATGTTCTTGGAAGCACCACTATCAATAAGCCATGTGTCGCTTCTATGAGTGACTATACCTATAAGAGATGAAATCAAAACATATTCTTCACTTGAGTCTTCTTATTTGGTTTTCTTATGATCATGTTCATCATCTTTTGTGGCATGAGCATGATGTCTTCTATACTTTCCTTTTCTGACCTGACCTTTGGAGTTGGGACAATTTATGGCAATGTGTCCCATCTTCTAACAAGTGAAGCATCTGTAACTTGAGAAATCCTTCTTGAACCTATGATTCTTTTGTAATCCATGAGGTTTCTTATGTGAGCAAACTTCCTTCTTTCTCTTTCCTTTTTTGGTATGTGCTGCCAGGGCTTGATTTTATTCATCACCTAGTTTCTCTTCTCTTGTTTCCAATCTAGCTTCTTCTCAAGTACAATCCTCCCACAGTATGCTAAACCTTGTTAGTCTTCTTCTTGAACATATACCCTAAATGAATGATTCCCAAGATCTAGGGAGACCATTCAATGTAGTCATCACCAACTCGACTTCTTCGATTTTGTCTCCAATGGCCTCTAGTTGCTCTTTTATCTGAGACACTCTTGTGAAGTATGTTTCTGAACTTTGCATCTTCACATTCTTGAGTTGTGTTCTCAAGGTCATCTTTTGGTTGATGTTCTTGCCTTCATATAATCGGGATAAGGCATCAAAAATTTGCTTGGGTTTTGTTAATGCTGAGACATGGGGGACCAAATGATTCTTGATAGAATCAACAATGATTCTCTTTTCCCTCACTAGGTTCTTTTTGTACTTTTCTTTGGCCTCATCTTCTTCAGGTTCTGGAACTTCTTCTTTTACAAAATCTTCTAGATCATTCTCTTCTAGAATGAGCATCACTTTGTACTTCCATGCTCGAAAGTTATCAACACCTTCAAGCTTCTCATAAAGCTTGGTACTGGGTGCCATCCTATGCTTGAAAAATACAATAAAGGGATAAAAAATTTCAAAGAAAGGTTTTGTACTTACCAGAGAGTGTTATGCCAATTTGACCAGTTCCAACTTCAATTTGCAGCTGTCAAGACTAGGGTTTATGAGGAAACCCTAATTATTCAAAATATGAATTTTGGAATTCTTCTCTGAGGGATAGGTGTGCCCTACTAATGCATGTTCCTTAGTGGTCTTACTTTGACTAGTGTCCTTCAAAAAGTGGGTGAAAACCTCTCCTAGGGTTTGTTCAGTTGTAGGCAGTTGCAACACCAGTTGCAGTTTACAAAACTTCGTCAAACTGAGAATATATTCCCAAGCAAAGGTACGCTAGGGTTAGGATATTATCCCTATGGTATTAGTTTTTCCAAAAAGCACTTTTAAACTATGCAAATGTATTCTTCCAGGCCCACTCTGATACCATGTTAAAATTCTTCTTAAGCAGTTAAGTGTGTATAGTATTCTTTAACTTTAGTCTATTAAAACAATAACTACATGCATAAGGATCACTAAAATAAAGACATCCACAATATACACAAGATATATCCTGGGAAACCCTCGTGGGGGAGAAAACCCAACAAATCTTCTTCAATATAGATTCTTCAAATAGTACAATGTTTGTCTCAAGAGAGATATCACCAAAATAGAAGATCTACTAGAAACCCTAACCAGAACAGAGTAGCACACCACTAGAACAAGATAGTCCTTCACAAAATAACCAAAACACTTTACGAAGTCACCCCTCCTTTGTAGTTGTGTCACTCCTTCTCTGTAGTTACGTCACTCTCCAAGACTTGTGCACTGTATGAGAGAGCTAGTTGTGTGTTATCCAAATGAGATCTAGGCCTCTTATAAATACAATTTGGACAAATAAGAATTAGGTCAGGGCCGACCTGTCCACATTACCCTTCTAATTTACATTTGACTTGTCAAGGCACAATAGGGCCGACTTAACAAACATACTATAACATGACTCTTTAGGGTTTTGTCTTGGTCAAATACAATATAAATATAATAATAATATCTTTCGAAGCTACTTAAACATCAACAAAAGTACCACTGGGAGTTGCATGCCCCTCTGCATTTTGCAAAGTGTCACAGAGCCATGTTGGCCTCTTTCTGGTCACTACAACATCTTTATGTAGATCCACTGGCTTTGTTGGCTCTACTGACTCCTTCTGATAGTCTGAAGGATGAACAATTGGACTAGAGGGATTTGTACCCTTATCCTTCAGAGCCTCCTGCTTGTCACTATCAATCTCCATATGAGACTCTCTAGACCTCATGAAGGTTACCTCTTCATCAAATGTGACATCACGACTAACCTCAATCTAATGTTGTCCTGGAATGTAGATTATTTAGGCCTTCGAAGTCTCATTGTATCCCACAAAAGTACCCTTCTTTTCGGAAGGTTCTAACTTCGTCCTCTTCTCCTTGGGCACATGGATGTATACTGGATAACCAAAGATCCTCAAATGGATGACCTCTGACTTCACTCCTATGAATGCCTCCTCGGAAGTCTTATCTCCCAATATTCGGTGAGGACTCTTGTTCTGAACATAAATTGTTGTGTTGGATGCCTCTTCCCATAAGAACAAGGGTAGATTTTGATCATGAATCATTGCCTTGATAGCCTCCATAATGGACCTATTCTTCCTTTCCACAACACCATTCTGCTGTAGTATGTAAGGAACTGTCAACTCCCTCTTGATCCTTGCTTCCTTGTAGAAATCATTGAAGTCAATAGAAGTATACTCTCCTCTATTTTTTGTCCTTAAAACCCTAATATTCTTCCTCATTAAGTTCTCTGTCTGAGCCTCGAACTCTTGGAACCTGTTGAAGACTTCATCCTTTGTCTTCATGAATTATATCGATGTTGTTCGAGAGAAATCCTCAATGAATGTCACGTAATACAAGAAGCCACCCAAGGATCATACTTTCATCGATTCACATACATCTGAGTGCAATATATCCAAGATCCCTTTGGATCTACTATCACTGCTCGAATAAGGTCTCTTGGTATTTTTTCCAAGTGTACATCCCCTGCAAACAACTTCATGCTCTACCTGGAGCTCTGGAATACCTGTAACCATTCTTCTTAATACCGGCAAAGCCTTGTAATGCAGGTGAGAAAATATTTGATGCCATAACTCACATAAATTGATATTGTCATGTACTAATTCTTGGGTTGGACGTCTTGATAATCTGTACAATCCTTCCTCTCGAACACCAATCACTCCTGCTAAGTCTATGCTCGATCCCTTAAGCCATACAAAAACCTAACCATCCACAAATGCAACTCTGTAACCTCTATCCTCCAACGTTGTGATAGAGAGTAGGTTCTTTAATCCTGGTACAAACGATACATCTCTCATGTGTAGAGGATCTTTGGACTCAAGATGAAACAATGTAGTTCCAACTCCTTTTATTGCATAATTGGCATTGTCTCCAAGTTCCACCAGTAATATTGAGTCCTTATATGTTAAATCTTTAAGATAATTTTGGTACCCTATCATGTGCCTAGAAGCACCACTGTCTACCAACCAGGTATCACTATTATCTATAATAGTGCATGTAAGAGCGGAGACAAAGAAATACTCTTTCTGAAGTTCATATGCAATCTCATCAAACTTAGATTCCTTTGTCTTCTTTTGTGTTGGATGCTCATCAACATCGGTTGTTGATGCATGTTGCCTTCCCTTCCTTTTCTTCTGAGGACACTGAGAAGCATAGTGACCAAATGTATGACAATTGTAGCACTTGATCTTTGAAATATCCTTCCTCTTATGTTCTTGAACTGGAGCTGATCCTCCACCTGTATTTTTCTTTCCAAAATTTCTTTTTCGTTTTCCTTTTCTTGCATGAGCTGCAAGAGCTTGAGTTCCTTCATCCTGGGGTTTCTACAAGATGTTCTTGGACAATACTTTGGCCTCCTCTTGGGCACAATCAAACCATAGCCAATCGAACTTGGGAAACTCCTCTTGCCCACAAATTCTCTGAAAAAATGACTCCCATGAGGAAGGTTATCCAGTAAGAGTTATTGTAACAAGTTATGCATCATAAATGGTGTCTCCAATGGCCTTGAGTTGATCTCTCAACTGGGAGACTTTCATAAAATAAGTGGAAATTGAATCTGACTTGGTCATCATGATACAACAGAGCTGATTTCTCAAAGCCAATTTTCTACTAGTGTTCTTACTCTTGAACAATCCCACCAGGGCATCAAACATTCCTTTGGCAGTATTCAACTCAGCAATGTGTGGAATCAAATGATATTTTATGGAATATATCAAGATCCTCTTAGCCTTTGCTTCATTCTTCTTATGCCTGGTTTTCTCTTCTTCATTCTTTGGTTTTGAGACATTTTCTTTTACATAATTATGAATCTCATTTTCATCCAAGATGAAGAGTATCTTGGTCTTTCGAGATCTGAAATGTGTAGCACCATCCATTCTATCTTCCAAATTGATATCGGACACCATCTTGACCTACCCGGAACAAGAACAAGAAAAAGAAAAAGTAAAACACTCTTCTAGTGTTGTAGCCAACAATAGATCTATGACTGTGCAATGGCAAATTTGAACAATGCTCTGATACCATGCTGAATTTTCAATTTCCAGATCTGATACTTATTTCCTTATGATTTCAAACAGAATTTTATCCCACTGTTATCATAGAATAATTACACACTGAAAATCTCTACCAAAAATAAATGCAGTGGAAACAACAGAATCATAGAAAGATAGTCATGCACATTAGACACAATATTTTACCCTGGGAAACCCAACCTTGGGATAAAACCCAACAACTTTTCTTAAGACAAAATCAATCCAAGTTTATCACCATTTACATGAAGAAACCCAACAGAAGATAATTGCGCCTTTGTATGAGGAAGATTTTCAAGGATAGCGGACCACAAAAGAATTGCTAAGATACTCCAAAAAATAGTGCACCTCAAAGATAGTGCAACTAGCAATTGTGCACTACAAATGGCAACTAGGAACTGTGCACTGTAACTGGCAACTAGGGATTGGACATTGCAACAGACAACTAGGAACTGCGCACTGCAACTGGCAACTGGGAACTGTGCACTATAACTAGCAACTGTGAATTTCACAACTGGATAAAGTTCCCTTGATGAGAAGAGTTGTAATGTGTGACAAGTGAAATGATCCAACCTTTATTTATATAGTTCGAGTCACCTTCAATTTCCTTATGGGCCTGACTTCTTCTTTTGTCTTCAATTTCTTCATTAATACTTTCTATTGTTTCTTCAATGGTTTATCTTGTCTTCTTGGAATTTCTTCTTCACTAGAAAAGTTGTCCATGATTCTTGTTGATGTATCATGTCCTCATATGCACGTCTAATTAATATAGGGCTCTAATCTTGAGTAGATTCACCGAGAAGCCCCTCATCACAAGGGGTCTCTATAGCCTACATCTTCAACATTAGACTAAACTTGTAAACAAGTCAAACCTGCCCTATAAAAATAGATCACTCCATCATGGAGCAGGCAATGTGAGAGCATCTCGAGTCTTTATCACTCCTCGTCAAATCAACATGACTACTAGGAGAAAGACTACAGCTAGGTCATTCACCACTAGCCAAATCAACATGGCCCTGTGAGTGAATGTATCATTCTCCCTTTGTCAAATCAACATGACCAATCTGGGAGAATGTTTGTCTGATGTTGCTAACTAGAGAAACATCAACATCCTAGGTCATTCACCACTATCCAAATCAACTTGGGCTTGTGAGTGAATGTATCATCCTCCCTCAATCAAATCAACACGACCAATTGGGAGAATGTCTACTCGATGTTGAAACATCAACAAAGGTCTCATTGCCAAAGGTACAAGCCTCACACAATGTGCTCTATGTGCATAGGAGAATTGGAGCTAGGGTCTTGAATGGGTAAGGATGGCATGGCTACCAATGTGTTGGACTTTGGCATCAAACATTCATCAAAGAGATGAGAGATATAGAAATAATTATTTTATTAATGAAGGAGTGAATAAATAAAATGTGTTAATACAGTAAAATATATGTTACCTAGAAAAAAGAAAAAAGAGAGTTGTAGTTGGCAATAAAAGATGTTTTATTTCGCTTTATGGGAGGTAGTATTTGTTACTTGGAAATTTTGTGATTTAGCTGATATTTTTCACTCTATTGGACTCCATTCAGTGAGAGTTATCAGTTGATTGAATGGACCTTTACCTACATTATGTCTCTATTCATAAGAATAGTGACCTTCTTGTCCAATATACACACTACATGTACTTGGAAGTCTCCTTTAGGTTCCACTTGGATCAAAGAGCAATCAATGACATGGTTAGGATCATGCAGATTCTTTTTCAACATTAACATATTAAACACATTATGAACTTTTATGGTAGCATGCAATGCGAGCATGTATGCGCCCCATCCTATCCAAGATCATAACTGGACCACAATATATGGTTGCTAGATTAGTGTAGCTCCCCAACTTCAAGGAACTTTTCTTTGGTTTCACTTTCAAAAACATGTGCTCTCCAATTATAAATTCCCTTGGTATTTTTCCTTTATCTGCATAACTCTTTTGCTTGTCTTGTGCTTCATTTAAATTCTGCTTGATCTTGACCATTTTCTCTTCCATTTCTTTAAGAAACTCTAGCCCAAGTACTACTTTGTTTGCTGGATTGCCCCAACTAAATTGAGTATTACACTTTCTGCCATACAATGCCTCAAATTAACTCATCTTTAGTGAAGCTTGATATCCATTATTGTGGGCAAATTCTATTAAATGCAAGTAATCCTCCCACTTGGATGGTTTATCCATCACATACATTCTTAACATGTCTTCAATCACTTGATTGACTCTCTCTATTTGCCCATCTATTTGTGGATGATAGGTTGTATTGAAGTTAAAATTTGTACCAAAAACCTTGAATAATGCTTTCCAAAAGTTTGAGGTAAACTTTGGGTCTGTTATCCCCTATCCTAGGGATAACTAAGGAGATTATGTCTCGAGGCCCATGGGTCCTAGACATGGAGTATCGAGAGACATATTGACTTGAGCTTAGGCCTAGAGGGCCCATCCTTTTTCTTCAGCGCCTCCATTCTGTCAGCAACAGCAACATCCATCCCATCGGCCTGGTTCTGAAGTAGTAGTGGGTCTTTCTCTGTGAGGTGATGAGTACGGGTTTCATGGTATGTGTCACTCTGATTCTCAAATAATTTGAATATGTGCATTTAATTCTCTTTTGCTTCATGATGTTTTCTTGGACATTATGCCTTTTAACTTGTTCGTACCTAGGGGGGTGACAAAGTGTTATCGGGCTAATTGTTAAGTGCGGACACAAATCAATCCCCCTAGCTTCACTACGAAACTAGACCAAAACTAGATAGTACACTACTCTTTCCTTAGATTTCAATTATCAAATGAGAAATAAATCTAGAACATACCTTTTAAATATTGAAGATTCGACTTCGCCACTGCAATCCAAGCTCCGTCGCAAGGTTTATGAGAAATATATGCAAATAAGCACAAGCCAACGAAGACAAGAATAACAGAGTCTATTTGATATGAAACTATGTACGTGATCAAGGAATCATACAATATGAACAAATAACATTCATATAGGAAAGAAAAGTATATATGTATTAAAGAATGTGGAAGAAAGATACAACCAGATGCCTTGATGTCGTCAGGTTCCTTCCAACAGTTCCTTGCTTCCCACACACTTCTTTCTCCAAGGATTCTAAGACCATGGATCTGATAGCTGCTCACAATGTATATTGACAAAGCAAATCTCAAAGCCAAGCTAACCAAGCTAACAATCTCAAGCCAAAACAACTAAGCTTAATCCAACTAATTGTCTCCATGAGAGCTCCTCTCCTTTTATAAGCTGAAGAGGATAAGGTGAGGAGGTTAGGATGATCCCACTAAATCATGAAAGCGAGTAATATACAAACCGTTCAGAGGCCACCTTATCATAGAAAATTCTCCTTCTAGAAGCATCGAGAAAATGCTCGTTTTTCCCACATACGAAGGTCGCCGCACCCTATGTATAGATCATGAATTTTCGCACCCTATGTATAGATCAGCCTATGGAAATAGGTTTTTTACAAAGGAAAATACAATTTATTCTCTCAGTAAAAGTTCTTCTCCCTTCTGTCTTCAGGAATTCAGGCCACTGACCCCTCTGAAGACAACAGATAGGTTTACATCATTAACGATCATAAGGGTGACGGAAATAATGTGTAATAGAGAGCCCCCCAAAGTATGAAGTTAGAACAGAGTGATAGCTGAAATACTTTGTCGAGTGTGTGTAGGGAACACGGAACACGTCAGTCGGAAACCTGCTGACAAACAAGGAAATACAATACAATAATATATCATCACTGAGGTAGGCATTCCCATACTTAGAATACAAATGACTCAAAACATAAATGTCGACATGAAAAAATCCATGTCAAGTAAGACAAGTCATGGCCATCAAACATACACTGTGGATCCATGCCAATGTGACTCAAATTTGAACATAGCCACCAAAAATACACTGTGGATCTATGTGTTAAAGACTCAAATTTGCACATAGCCACGAGACATACAATGTGGATCTATGCAACAATACAATATGAATATACTCCAATGCAACCTGAATCTATCATAAAAGATTCAGGGTCTTCACCTCCATCACTCTATAGTAGGAATCTAACCATGTGAATACATGTGTTGAAGTTGAACATAGTAGAAACCACTTGATTACCAGTCATTAGTGTATACCATTAACAAGTGCGAGGGAAAATCACCAGTAATGTCAATGACTCCCAAGGTACTCTAGTACAATCCAATGAATGTGAATTAATGAGTTGAAGTCGAACACTCGACGAAATCTCCCGATCAGGAGTCAATAATGAAAACCCATTGTCGAAAGCGAGGAAACCTGCCATTGAGGCATGCAAGTTCCAAGGTACCAATTAGTTTCTAAGTCTAATTCTTGGATAATGAGTTGGAGTCGACAGGAAAAGACTCATCACAGGAGGGCCTTAATGTATCCCCCGTCAATGACACGAAACAAGTAACAAGATTTGAAGTAGATCAAAGTAACCAGTGATTCAGGACTGACTCAGGGATGGTTGATGCAATAGAAGGCTTAAGGACTGCAGAAATGGCCGACACAATAGAAGGCTTTCTGGGTTGAACTTCTCTTTGAACATATTGACGACACGACAAATGTATCAGAAAAACTGACTCAACAACAGGGATCACAAACCAATTTGTAATCTTATAGGAGTATGATCAAGAGACAAGTGGATTTTCCAACCTAGACACAAAGCGAGTGAAAGGGTATCATGTTCAAAGGTGACTTTTTCATAGAATACAGGTTTAGATACATTTCTTTCCCAATTTTCCCCCACCATTTCTGGCGAGTACCTCTTTATTTTTACACAAGCTTGAGGAGGATAACATATGCTTGTATATGTAAGCTCGTCCTTCACTGTTTGAAAAACACTTAAAGAAAACTCTGTCCCGTATGGGCCTTTTGATGTTTGTTTAACGAGTCCAAAGAAAGAAAACTTGTGGGTTTTTCATGTTTAGAGAGTCTAAAAAACACTTAAAGAGAACTCTCTCAGTTCCTTTTTCATAAAGTAGTCTGATGAGACCGAAAAAAGGATAAACTATCGCTCAACAGACATTTTCTTCAAATACTTTAACGAGCGTGAAAAGAACAAGGTCGCTCGGCAATCTTTTCATGTTTAGAGAGTCTAAAAAGAGCTTAAAGAGAACTCCAGTGGGTTCCTTTTTTGTATAACCTTTACGAGTCTGAAAAAGTGATAAAAGTATACTCGGTTACATTCTTATTGATTTACGATCATGGGAAAGAACAAAGACTAAGCTTGATAATGTATTCTCGTGTATTTACGAGCATGAGAAAGAACGAATACTAAGCTCGGGATTATTTTCATTTTTACGCAAGCTTAAACAAAACAAAACTATGCTTGGGATATATTTTATTTTTACGCAAGCTTAAAAACTAAACAAAACTATGCTTGGACCTGGTTTCATTTTTACACAAGCTCGAACCATAGGAAACTATGCTTGAGGTAGGTGGTTTCATTTTTACACAAGCTTGAACCATAGAAAACTATGCTTGAACTTCCCAACGCATTATTCAGGGATGGTTGGTACTTAGCCCCCAGCTTAAGAAGCTAGCGGCTTAACTTCAGCATGAAGTCCAGAGGCTGAAATCATTGCCCCCCAAGCTTCGATTCGTCCAACGACATAGGAGGATGAAAAGAAGCTTCAAATACTATACGTAACAAAGTACTTGACTCAATCAAAGAGGGGAAAAATCTATTGCAATTTTTAACGAGCTTGACACAGAAACAAAAACTATGCTCATGAATCTGGGTTCAATCCCTAGACCTTTGTTTCATTTTTTAACGAGCTTGACACAAAAACAGGAACTATGCTCATAAGCTTTGTTTCATTTTTTAACGAGGTTGCTATAGAGACGCGAAAACTATCCTCACATCTGGTCTCATTTTTTAACGAGCTTGAAATCAGAAAACCATGCTCAAGGCTGGTTTCATTTTTTAATGAGCTTGAAATCAAAAAACCATGCTCAAGGCTGGTTTCATTTTTTAATGAGCTTGAAATCAGAAAACCATGCTCAAAGACTCTTCTTGAACATGGATTCCAAGAGGACAATGCTTTGGGAGGACACCAGGTCAAGGGACAAAACTCGGTGATGGATTCCAAGAGATCTTCACTAGATGGAAGAGACACACTCTGGAAGGACACCATGTCGAGGGTCACGACAAGGGTAAATAGATCAAGCTCTAAAAACCCTATCGAAGAGATCACCATGTCAACTACCAGATCTAAGTCATAAGAGACTGATCTTACCGTGAGAGACTCATCTTCATCAGTAGTTGAAGGCATGGGAGACAACACCACATAATTAACTTGTGGCGGGGGCGATACCTTCTGCATATAAGAACCATTTAGGGAGGTAATCTAGTCAGGACCGATGAATGAAAGTTGATCAATAGTCACAATTCTTCCATCGTGAGGGAAATATATCACACGAAAAAGAGTGGACACAATAGCTTTCATGGAATAGACATAATCCCTCCCAAGGAGTAAAGCGAAATCCAAGGGGTCTTGGACTACCATAACGCCAATAAAGACAGTTTTCCTGCCCAAAGTTATAGGAAACTGAGGAAGGGTCCCTAAAGGTTGATTGGTTCTTTTGTTAAAAGCTAACAGATCCTATGTAACCGACGCAAGATGAGGACAACCCAAAGCTTGCCAAGCAATAGAGGACAAAATACTAACGGACACACCTTCATCTATCAATGTCTGAGGAACGTCTCGACCACAAACCTTCACTATAATATGGAAAGGAATGTGAGAGGGAAGACGAGGTCCAATTAGCACACCCCAATTAAAAATGATGGCCTCATTATTTGGAGGAGGTTCCACGAGAAAAGGAGGAATGCCCTCTATCACGGTAGATTCTGTATCAACGAGAAAAACATGGGCAGTATCGAGTTTACTCTCTAGTGGGAGAGTAGGATCAACCGATGAAGAGATCAGATCGACCACTTGGGTATCATTCTCCAAGGAGAGAATGGGGTCGATGGGTGGAAAGGGATTGACCGATTGGGTTTCACTCTCTAACGGGAGAGTAGGATCGACCGATGGGATCGGATCAACCACTTTGTCAACTGGTTCAATTAAGGACATGACCAAATTGACTACATGATCAACCAGACTAACCAATGAAGAGACCAGATTGATCATTCCATCAACTATAGATGGGTCGAAAGTAATCTTGCGATAAGCAGCTGGAAGTTGAGGCTGGGAAACAGTCAGGTCTTCCATAAATTTTGAGGCTTCGTCCATACGAGGGCAAAGGTGAGTTAGATGACTCGCTTTGCATAACATACATGGTAACTTGACTCTACTTTTCTTCTTCCCAACGATATCTTGACTAGTTGACGGGGGGTCATCAACATGTTGTTCAGAGGCCGACAACGTGGACTGGAAAGGAGTTGTAGACCATGCTTCTATGACCTTGGATAGACCAGGGAAATCCTTAAGAAGATGGCTACCCTTACAAATCCTGCAAGGGTACTTGGGCTTACAGGTTGTTTGGGTGATCTTGACATCATCAACACTCCCAACATGATTAACAGTAACTGGTTTCTTTCCAACACGTCTAGCAGTGGTTGGAAGTTGGGACCCTTTCTTATTTTTCTTCTTCTTAATCTTTCGTTTCATCTTCTTCTTATCCACTGAGTTACGAGCTTTAGAGCTTTCACTCGGCGAAGAAGATGAAATGGAAGAAGACCTTGCAAGTGAAGAAGGTGAAGAAGATCTTACTGGTGAAGAAGGTGAAGGATCAACATGAGGTTGATGTTCTTGGGGGGAAGTGCTTACAAATGAAGCACTAACTGCATTCGGGACTACCTGAGTGGAAAACAACCATATTGGTAATCCAATTCTCAGACCTGGAAGGCTAAAAGTAGCGATGTGAGGAGGACCAATGTTTTCGTAAGAAGGAAAAAAAAAAGGTTCCCCTGGAGCAAATGTTCCTTCATTGGTCATTCCAGGAACTGACGCCATTAACTAAATATCCAACCTAGAGTCCACTAGGGAAAACAAACAACACACGCTAAAAATCTAGTAAACAATCAAGTAAACAGAACTTTCAAACAATGAGCACACTAGTTGGTGATGAAATTCAACGTCGCAAGGACAAAGTAAGAAAGGGCTGAGATAGAGCGGGTGGAAAAGTTACTTTGATGACCTGCTTAACGGACTTACGCCTTGGTGAAAGCTCCCACACATAATCGTGGATATACCCTCGAAGGAGCCCGAGTGAGTTTGGCCAACGTTGATTCTAGGTATCGTGAAGACTTGCCCCTCCACAGTCACCTCGTGTAAAGACCCTAAATAGATAGGCCACTAAGGTTACCAACTACAACAGTGATGCCTAGGGAAATAGTCGACAGTCCGATCCACACGCAAGGGCAGGGTATCTAGCCCAAAATCAACTCGAAAGGTTTCCACTCATCATTGTGGGTATACCTTCAAGTGACCCCCATAATATGCTCAATCTCTACACCAGGACCAACAAAGCAAGGTGAGTAACTCTGATAGTCTCAATGCAACCTCAGGTTTGACCCTTGTGTGAGAAGGGCTTCCCGGGACAAAATGTAGCAAGTGGATTTCACCGCTCCCTAACGCAAGATTCTATGTTTGTTTGCAGCTTTGGAAAGTTATCTTTCACACCTATTCCAAATCCCTACAACTAATCTAATGTAGGTTTGATACCAGAAAATATAAAAATGTCTAATCAATTTTTATAAGCATTTATTTTTAAGGTTGTTGTTACTCAAAAGAAAAATGGTCTGAACAATATGGTGTTTTGACCGACTCGAAAGTTATGCAAAGAGATGAAGATGCAATCTTTTCATTTCGATGAAAGTTATATTACGAGAAGGAGAAAAGGTTTATCATTCCCAAAATTTTATTAAACTCATCAATATCAAGATTTTCAAGAAATGAGACAAAGAGACTGTACACCAATACACGATTCTTGCCCCCCCCAAGAATTCAAGACCAAAAACGCCAAAAATCATGCAATTTCACTACTTCAAATGCAAGGATGCCCCCAATCTAATATAAAGCAAGATATCAAGTTTTTTTGTTTCAAGGATAGCTAAAGGCAATAGCAAATCTCTATAAAACAAAGCAACCCAATTTATTTTTTCTATTTTAACACAAATTATTCAATAAAAGAAAAACAAGTTCTTTCACCGAACAATTCTAAAGAAAAAGCAATGCTTTGTAACAGAAAGACACTCAAAGGAAGAGATCAAATCTTTCAAAAGAAAACAAAGCAAAAATAAGGCAAAGATGGTTGAAAGCAAATTCAAATTTTGTCAAGCAGGTTGTAATCAGACCCAACAAATCACCCCAGAACCACATCACAAATCTAGGCAGGGAAAACCACCAAAAACAATTTTTTTCACAATCTTCGCAGGCTGGAGGACTAGCACAGTGCGAAAATCCTTGATCGTCGCAGGCCAGAAATGGGTAGGGTGCGGATTTTCCGCACTGGTCTAAATAGGTAGGGTGCGGAAATCCTAATTCGTCGCACTATCCCTCAAAGCAGGGTGCAGAAATCAAACAAAAATGGAAAAAAATAAAGAATTAAGAAGGTTTTCCAGTGAAGTTTAACAGTCAAAGAGTCAAGATGGATCTCCCAGTGACTTAGAAAATAGAAACCAAGCAATCAAAGCAAGAAAGAAAGACAAACTAGGAAAACAATATGTCCCCAGTATGGTCGTCGATTTTGTTATCGGGCTAATTGTTAAGTGCGGACACAAATCAATCCCCCTAGCTTCACTACGAAACTAGAACAAAACAAGACAGTACACTACTCTTTCCTTAGATTTCAATTATCAAATGAGAAATGGATCTATAACATACCTTTTAAATATTGAAGATCCAACTTCGCCACTGCAATCCAAACTCCGTCGTGAGGTTTATGAGAAATATCAGCAAATAAGCACAAGCCAACGAAGACAAGAATAACAGAGTCTATTTGATATGAAACTATGTACGTGATCAAGCACTAGTACATATGACCAAATTTGTGACAGTTTTTCGTTGATATTGCCACACATATTCGTCGCAATTTCCACGAAAGCCGATTTTTTTTTTCGTCGATATATCGATGATCCAGGTGTGCATGGAAACATCGACGAAATTATCTCTCCACGTGTCACCAGAGTCAAGTTCGGTTAACCCTTTGCTTCGTTGCAAGTACAACAAACCACCATGGCAATTCCGACGAAATTTCGTCGCAATTCCGACGAAAGGTTTTGACAATTCAAAAACTTACGACGCAGATGTTGTATGTGCGACGAAAAATCGTGGCAACTTGCGACGAAAAATCGTGGCAACTTGCGACGAAAATCCGTTGCAATAGCGACGACATGGATTCATCTAGACCAAAGTTACGATGAAGATGGTGTATGTGCGACGAAAAACTATGGAAACTTGCGACGAAAGTTCATCGCTATTGCCATGGTGGTCAAAATGCAAATTTTTTTCCGACGAACTGGCGTCGATATTGTGACGATGTCATTAAATTTTTAAAAACAAATTACATGAGATATGGTATTACCATATTACATTGTAATATGGTATACCATATTACAAGGTAATATGGCATTACCATATTACAATGTAATATGGGATTACCATATTACATTGTAATATAGTAATGCCATATTAACCGCACAATTAATTGCAAGCCAACATGAAGAAATATGAGCTTGGAAAACAATTATTGTTTTGTATGGATTTTGTAGTTAGAAGATGTGAATTTTGTATTGACCTAAGAAATATAAAATTCGTTGTAAATTGGTTGATCCAAGATAATTTAATTAAACCAAGGTAATTCATGGGGTTAGCAAATTATTTAGGAATGAAATGTCTCTTCAATGCACATTAGAAAAGGCGAGTATAACCTTTCAATTCATTGCATTTGAAAACCAAGTAACTGAAGCTTTGACATGAAAGAATTGTAATGCATCAATATTAAATCTAATGAAACTTTCAATTTCATTTGAAATCAAAGCAAATTTCGCATGATACATAATGGCAGAACCTTTGATACAAAGAAGGAGTTGGATAACATAACACTTGAAACTTTTTTGGTGCAATCATAATATACCCCAAATAAGATAAGGAATTGTACATCATAGTTAAGGCATTGAAGTATGATAAATATAATAAATATATACATTCGTTTAGGCATTGAAGTATCCTGCAACATTTTGAAGTATAGGCATTAAAGTATCATGCAACATTTTGATTCGGTAATCAAGTTGTATGATAAATATATACAAAACCACATGGTCAATTTCCTTTAAGACCTCTTTGTTTTTATTTGACCATAGCTCTAAAGTTAAACTCTTATGTACTTGAATAATATAAGGGATTACCTACATCTAG
>WSFP011406294.1:0-25452 GCA_009831015.1 Picea engelmannii | reverse complement strand
GCCCTTCTTCTCTATGTGGCCAAATTAGGTGAAATAAAGTGTAAATGAATGTATTAACCAAGATCTAGGAGTCTAAGCTAGGTATAAACTAATGTAAGTTAGGGTTATGCTCCAACAACATGTTGTTGAGAGAATGGAACAACAGTGTCCGTGGATGGGAGGAACGTCCCCTATACACAACCAGTTGGTTTAGCTAATTAAAGATAAGTTTTATGTTATTTATATTATGTTATTTTGTTGTGTAAATGATAATTTGAATGTTTTTCATTGTTGTGTGATTGAACAATTGCATTCATGTGATTTTAATATGTTGTTATTTGCATGAGTAAATTTAGCATGTTGTTGTTCAATTTATTTGTATATGAGAAAAAATATTGTTTTTCTAGTTTTGGGTGTTATACAAGTGGTATCAAAGAAAAATATTTCAATACCAAGCCAACAAAGTTTGCTACAACACATATAAAGTTGATGTTGTGTTTTAATTGGGGAATAAATTATGGGGAATTGGCTAGAATCCCCAATTTTTGGGTGTATTTGAGTCGAAAATTGGCATGGGTATGTCGAGTATATGAAGTTAGAAAGTGGATTTTTGTTAGGGAGGAAAAAATCACCAAATTTTTGGGAGTCAAATGGGTGTTGGGGGTGAAATTTAAGTTCACCGGATAGAAAAATGTGGGGTTGGAATCCCCTATCATTTGTTCTTAGCAGTTGAATTTGTTGTGTTTCCTATTGCAGAGGACCTTATGGCTGTCGAAGGGTTGAATCCATTCAAAGGAGTCAATTTGGGCATTTTTCACAACAATCATGAGCTCAAAAACACGAAAAATGATTAAGTGTCAAGATGTTCCTTAGTCATCGATACAGTTTCTATCGACCAGGAAAGAAGATTATTTGTCGATACGTCAACAAAGGAATATATTTAGGAGCATCAATGAGGAAAGAAGATAACTCACTGAAATGTCATCGAGGAATGAAGATAACTCTTTGAAACATCGACAAGAAAAGGAGATAAATCATTGAAATGTCAACAAGAAAGAAAGATCTTTTATCGGTGAAGAGGAAAGATCTTTTATTGGTGAGAAATATATATATATATATATATATATATATATATATATATATATATATATATATATATATAACAGAAACTGGTGAGGATATATTGATTGGTGTGGAAGAAGTTACAAAAAAGAACAGTCATGGAGGACTATGTCGAAGTTATTCTCTGTGAGAATGGTTACAGAAACGGGGATGGTCGTATATCCCCTTTGCTTACAAAAAGGATTGTGTGGAGAATTTGCTACATATACTCTGCAGAAGGAGCCGCTTAAGTACATAAAATGACAATACATATATTTGTTTGAGAGTAAGGGGTGACTAGCTTAGACGTTCTTCTCCACCTTGGGATGTTGGTCGCTCCTCCTGAAGTCCGGGAGAGGCTCATTCAAATATGGCACCTGGTTGATTGAATTGGACTAGACATTCCTTGAGTATCCTTGTTGAGCTTCCGTATTTATTGTTGGTGGCTGCATGTCATCTAGATGGTCCAAATTGTGTTGTAGAGTGTCAATTTGCATATGATTGGCAACAATTTCACTTTTGTGTGCTTCACTTTCATCTTGTAGCTTATTGATCTGGAGACGGTGTTGAGATAGTGTTTCCATATCAAACGCCCTGTTGGCACTCGATGCTCCCAATTGCTCTCGAAGGTTGCTGCAACCTCCGCATTCGAGCTCCCAATTGTCTTCTAGCCAGGTGTCCAAGTCTTCATGCACATCATTGTCCTGTTTCATTTCACTATCACCAGAGGAGAGGTCGGACTTGGCCGTCTCTTGTCGATTCTGCATAAGTCCCAGGTGGAGAAGAGGATGCGAGGGGGGATGACTGAGAGGCTGCACAGCATGATGCAAAAGGGAGGGTAGGGGTATGGCAAGTAAGCAACACCAGGCTCTACAATTAAGCAATTCAGAGCACCAAGCGACTCAAAAGACTCACTGAAGAAATTTGGAATGAATGTAAGGTGGAAAGAAGGCTGATATAAGAACCAAGAGGATCTGGAGAGGCAAATGAGCGGATGGGATTTCCCACGAGTGCCAAGTGCAGAGAGAGGACGAGTGCATGTTTTTTGAGGGAGGAAATGACGAGCGATCCTGCAGGTTTGTGGGAAGAGTCTTGTGCTAAGTATCGACCGACGCCATGGAAGTGCTACTGACATTAGGGGAGATGAATCGACGTGGGAGGTGAGAGTCACGAACATCATATCCATACAAACAAGCCAGGTAGACTAGATTTCCCATGAGAGAGAGGGATTTCACACTACTTGGAGGTAAGGCCATCTTATGCGTTTGGGGGAGAGGATCCTCATATGGCACATGCCATAAGGTTCATCGATAGGTTGTCACGTGGATGACTGAAAGCATCCACCCATCACTGTCGTGACTTTCATTACAAGTAACCGGTGGGCCCCAACTGATAAGGGTGAGGAAGCTCCCTTTTCACCACAATTGGGTGAGGTTGTTGTTGTTCCTAACCATGTGGTCGTGAAGTATGTTTAAAACCCATGGAAAGGGGCTCCTTTGACTGGCCTTTGAGCACTCTTGGTGGTGCATTAATAAAGAGTGGTTGGGGTTGAAACTCCGTCGATATTGAGAGTGTCGGGATTTTTCCCTATAGCTGCATTGGCCATCTTGTCTGCTTCGCTATTGTTGCCTCGAAGGATGTGAAAGAAGGTGAGATTGATTTCTTTGGAGGCCAACTTGGTTTTGTCCAAGATTTGCTTTAAGATAGGATATTTGGGGTTTGTTCCTTGACCATCAGTCTTATTATGGTAAGAGAGTCTCCAAGGACAACAAGCTTTCGTATTCCCTTGGAATGGGTCAGTTGAACTCCCTTTAATAGAGCATAAGCCTCGGCTTTGTTTTTGGTATCCATCCCTAGATTCCAATGATAATGAGACATTGTTTTGCCCCCGTGATCATAAATAATCCCCCTCGCACCTGTCTCCCATGGGTTTCCTTTAGAAGCTCCATAAAAACAGAGAGTATGGGTTTTTTGCTTCTGGATCCAGAGTTCTATGTTGGGTTCGTGGTGAAGCTGCCAGCTTGATCTTGGGGCTGCTTGAAAATTCTTAAAAGTCCTGAGATTGAAACTTGCCATCCAATCCTTTTCCCGAACGGTCCACTTTGTTATATCTTTGATTTTCAGAGGTCGAGAGATTATGGATTTAGAGAGAAGTATCTTTGCCTTGGCAGCAACTGATTGTGGAGAACTTCTCTTACCTTGGAAGATTTTCTTATTTCTAGTTTTCCAGATCTGCCAGCATAGAAATTTTTCTAGCGCCCGCCACACACATTTCAACACCAGCTTGTCCTTGAAGGAGCCTTGGTAATACTTGTCCCAGTTCCCCAGGCTGGGGTGGGGGGAAGAAGGTCAACGTATAAATCTGGCTAGGTCCTCGAAGGCTAGGGTCCAACAACTTTTTTCAAAGGAACAATCCCATAACAGATGGTTGATATCTTCCTAGTTGTTGTTGCAAAGCGGGAAGATGAAGGGACCATGGAAGCCTCTCTTCGTGAGGTTATCCCATGTTAAGATCTTTCCATGGGCTAAAGTTCAGGTGAAGAAGTTGATTTTTAGTAGGGATTCCCTGTTCCAGATATTTTTCCATTTTTCTGAGGATTGGTGACCACCTGTGTTATCAAGGAGCTGGTTGTAACCTTCTGTGACTGAGTATCCCTGGCTCCCCCATCCCCTGTTGTCTGGCCATGTTTTTTGGATCGGCGCTACCCCTTTTAGAAGCCTGATCAGGCATTGAGCCTGTTCTGTTAGATGTTGGGGGACATCCCCTAGGTTCCAATCTCTCCAACTACCATTATCATTCCAGGCTGAGATTCCATACAAAGTATACTTACTCAGTCCTATCATCCAACATTTTAGATCCGTGAGGTTTTCATCGCTGGGTTTGAAGGTCACCCCGAAGATCCGATCTTGCCAGATTTTTATTGATTTTCCATTTCCCAGAATCCAATAAAGGTGTTCTCTAAAGAAGGGAGCAAATCCCTTTATTAGTTTCCAAATTTGGGATCCTGTTTGGTGAAGGTGTGGATTATCCATGCTTCTTTTTCTTTTTCCTAGTCTATATTTGCTTATGATCACTTGCTTCCACCAATCATTGTCCCTTGAGATTATCCTCCACAGGAGTTTGGCTCCCATTGCAGAGTTGGTGATTTCAAGGTCTCGAATTCCCATTCCTCCCCTGGATTTCGACTGGGTGATTTTTTCCCACTTTACTAGGTGGAATTTTTTGTGATTTGAGGCCCCTCCTTGCCATAAAAATTTGCGAATAAGTTGGCTCATTTCTTGGAGAATTCCCTTTGGGGTGAGAAGGGTGGAGAATTGAAACATGGGAAGAGCCGAGAGGATAGACTCTATCAAGACCAACCTTCCAGTTGGGTTTAGCCATCTTGCTCCCCAACTTTCCATTTTTTCCCTGAATTTTTGAAGGAGGAGGTGCCAGAATTCTCTAGGAAACGCTTTGAGGCAGAGGGGGAGGCCTAAATATTTAAAGGATTTCCAATCTTGGGTGATAGAAAAGCCCATTATTTGAGTTATTCCGACCCTGGTACTTTCCAAGACATTCTAGTTATAGATCTGAGATTTTTCTTTATTTAGGGAGCCTCCCAAGACAATGAGGAAGGTGTCCAGGACTCGGGGAATTCTTCTGTCCATAATTTTTGAGGCACCACTCAATAATATTGTGTCAACTGCAAACCGACAGTGGTTTAGTCTTTTCACTCCTTGGGCAATTTTTATACCAGGAATGTTACCAGAGGCACTTTCCCATTCGAGACTTATGTTTAGCGATTTTTCCATGATCACATAGAGAATGGGGGAGAGAGGGCAGCCCTGCCTTAAGCCTTTGGACACCTTGAAGAAGGGACCTGGTCTTCCATTTATAAGGGGTTCAATCCAGGGAGATTCAATGCAAGAGTTGATCCAATCCATGCAATTGTGGCTAAAACCAAACTTACGCATAACTTTGAAGAGAAAATTGTGCTCCACTCTGTCAAAAGTGTTGTCCATGTCAAGTTTTAAATCCATTCCAGGCTCACCCTGAGTGTTATTGGCATGAATTTCTTCTTGGACTAGGATATAGTTATCCCAAATCTGGCGCCCTACGAAAAAACCTCCCTGTTTTGGAAGGATTAACGAGTTGAGGAGGGGGTTGAGCCTGTTTGCTATAATTTTGGCTAGGATTTTGTAGGAGACGTTCCATAGCGATATGGGCCTGAAAAAATTGAGGGAGGAGGCTTCATGTTCTTTTGGGATAAGATCCAGGAAGGAGGAATTCGTTTCTCCACACAGTTTTTTGGCTTTGTGGGCGAAGCAGAGCATTCTGGTGAAATATTTTTGACTGATGGGCCAACATTTTTTGTAGAAATGAAGAGTGAAGTCATCCGGGCCTAGGGATTTGTCCTCGTGGAATTAGTTCATGGATCTGAGAATTTTTGCTTCCTCTATGGGTCGGTCTAGGATATAGTTATCTACCTCAGTTAGCTTAGAGGGGATATGCTAGAGAAAGAGATCAGCGAGTATATCCTTGTCTTTTCCAGAGGTAGTATAGAGGGAGCGGAAGTGGGAGGATGTGTGTTGTTTAATTTGGTCAAATTCCTGAAGGGTTTCCCCTTCCTGAGTTTTAAGCTTGGAGATTTGGTTGGCCCAGTTTATGACTTTGGCTTGGTTGTGGAAGAAGGTGGTGTTTTGGTCACCTGCCTTCAACCAAATGCTCCTGAATTTAAGTCGCCAAGTCATTTCTTCTTCCTCTAGGGCCCGAATATAATCTTTGTGGAGGGATTTTTCTTGGGTGAGGAGACTCTGATGAATCTCTGCACTTTCCATTTCATCTTGGGGGGTCTCCAGTTGGGACTTTTTGACTTGTGCTTTGTTGTGTAGATTATTATTAGCCCAACTCTTTAGCATTTCTTTAACTTATTTGAGTTTCTTCTCCCATATGTAGTTTGGAGAGTCGGTGATCCACTAATTCTAGGTCTGAGCAATGGATTGAAGGAGCTCTGGTCTATCCATCCAGAGGGGATTTAGCTTGAAGGGAATTGGGCCCCCGTTCTGATGCTTTTCAAAGGTCAGTCTTATGGGACGATGGTCTGATCCAGCCCAGGGAAGATTCATTGAGCATGGCTTATCAGGGAGAGCCAACAAATCACTATTGATCAGGAATCTATACATTTTGGCTGCAATATGATCGGGCCCTACTCTTCTATTGTTCCATGTAAAGATCCCTTTACTAGAGGGGACGTCATATAGATCTAGGTCCGAGATGAGGTCCTCTAGTCTTTCTCGGAATTGATCTCTGACCACCGATCCTCCTCTTTTTTCCATTGCAGCTCTGGTTTTGTTGAAGTCTCCTGCAATAATAAGGTTATGGGGGGGATTTTCTTTGGCTAGATCTATCAGAGATTCCCAACATTCAATTTTTTTCACTATAATTATTTGGGATATAAATGTTAATGATGGAGAAGAGCATACCTAAAGTTTTATTGAGAAGATTCACTCAAATCTAGAATTGGGTTTGTGTTTGCGCTTGCAAATCAAAATTTTCCCTTTTCAAAAGAATTTTGATTCCACCCGAGGCCCCTCTGGAGCTCACTTCACATCCATCACAATTGTTCCAGACTTTTTGAAGGTCATTGAGGGTTTATAGTTCCCCTAGTTTCGTCTCCTAGAGCATGAGGATTGAAGGTTTTTCTACCTGTAACAATTTTTTAAGTTCTTCTTTCTTGTGGCTACTACCTAATCCCCTACAATTCTAGGAGACGATTTTCATCATTTATCATCATTTTCATCATTTTCATCTTGAGGACTGTGAGCTTGTTCCCTTGTGCTGGGTTGCTTTATTCTTGTCGGCTTTCCCATCTTTCTTTAAGGATTCCTCAATAGTTTTTTGAATCCCTAGTTCCTTTTCCCTATCCGTTGTTGATTCCCTTTTGTTCTGGTATGATTTCCTTCTAGGTTTCTTGTTGTTGATGGTTTGGGTTAATTCCACTTCAGATTCGTTGTCTGAGGAGTCTCGACCCTCTTCTTCTGATAGTTCTGGGTTTTCCAGATTTTGGATGTGTGGAGATTGTGCAGGGTCTTCGCTTAATTCCAACACTTATTTATTCTTCTTCGAGGCCGCGTTGTTTCCTCTTTCTTTTGCTTCTGGTCCTTTCCCACTAGTTTCCTGGGGTTCCATGGTGTCAGGTGGAGTATCATCTTTGTTGAGGACAATATGGTGGTTATGGATCGATTCTCCTTTTTGGGGAGATCCGAGATTCTTTTCTTTTGGATCAGGAATCTTTTCCATTTGATTTTGGTGCAGAGTCTGTTGATTTTCCCCATTTGGTTTATTCCTTTTGGGTTGTTGCCACTGATCTTGCTTGGGATATTGATCTTGGGTATCTTTGTCTTGCGGGCAGGATTTAGCGAAGTGGCCATATTCATGGCAGATTTTACATTTGAAGGGGATTTGTTCGTAGTCCACTTGTTGGATGTAGGACCAACTGTCCAGATTTAATTGTATTTCTTCTGGAAGACCCTTTTCCAGATCTACTTCAACAAAAATTCTAACACAAGCCTGAAGGCCTTCCTTTGGCTTGGCATGGTCGATGAACTTGCCAAGGGTGTTTCCTATGTTTCGTATTGTTTCATCATTCCAGTAATGCAGGGGAAGAAAGGGCAGCCTGACCCAAACTGGAACTGCAGAGGGGATATAATTTTTTGGCCTTAAATCTGGGATCCATTTATTTAGGTACATTCCTCTGGCCCCCATGAAATAGGGGCTACTATGACAAATCAGATCTCTATCTTCTTTCTTTTCAAATAAAAAGGCAAAGAATCCCTTATCGCAAAAGGTTGCCGATAGTTGCCCTTTGATAAGCTTGCGCCAGTTTGCTTCCAACTAGATGTGTATGGATTTTGGAGAGGGCCATAGTCCTGTGAATTGGCCGATTAGACCACGATCTGTGAGCCTAAGAGCCAAGGGTCGCGCTGAGGGTGTGTATACTGTGACCTTGGGTATTTAGACCGCCTTTTTGACAAAACGAGAGGGCGGAATCTTGGGCGCTTTGGCATAGGACGAAACTAGGGTCTAGAAGGACTACGTGTCAAGGGACGGGGAATATGGGGGTGGATCCCCTCCCAAAGAGGGAGCCATCAATGCATGTGTGCAGAGGTTAGTAGCGTTGCAGAGCCATGCATCAATTCACAATCGCTACCACTCAACCCACGGTGAGAAAGAAATATTTTTATCAGAATGAAGGAAAGATATTTATTGGTGAGAAGGAAAGATATTTTATCATCAATAAGGAAAGATATTTTATCGACGAAGGAAAAAAATATTGTATCGACATATCATCAAAGGAAGCATATCCTACACTAAAACATCGGCAAGGAAAAAAGATATGGCATTGATACGTCAGTGAGAAAAGAACATCTAGCGTCGAAATAATGGTGAAAGGGAAAGATTTCAAGCATCAATAAAGGGACTATATTGATGAAAGGAAAATATCTTGGAGCATCAATAAAGGGCCCATATCGACAAAAAGGAAATATCTGAGAGTGTTGATAAAGGCCCTATATTGGTGAGAGGGAAAGATCTATGAGCATTGATAAAGAGCATGTATCGGTGAGTGAGAAAGATCTTGATCATCGATAAGAGAGAAAGAGAAGAAAGGAAGAAAAGAGAGAAAGAGAACAAAGGAAGAAAAGAGAGAAAGAAGAGAAGAAGAGGAGGAAAGAGAAGGAAAAATAGACAATTTTACAACAACAAAAAGTCTAGAGCCAAAAACTTGTTTTGGCCATCAAAGAAGCATTTTAACTCAATTTTCAATGAAATTTAAAGGTTATGTTTGTAGTGACAAGGGTTACAAGAGTGTCAGTGAGGGCCACTGGCTAGTTCTAATTCAATTTTCCAAAAAATGCAAATGAATGGTTTTTGAAGATCTGGGTTGTGCTCAATGATCGAGGCCCGGATTAAGATGAAAATTATTTAGATAAATCAATAATTAGGCATGAAGATACCCATTTGGGATCTTGGAAAAATTAAAAAGGAGTTGGAGTGGAGATGTCGAAACAGAGAAAAATCCACTATTCTTCAGCGCATTTTAGGGATTTTCGAAATCTTTTGAGGAAAAGGGACCCCAGATCATTAATTCAAAAAATTTTGTTTAGTCAACATTTTGTGTACTCATCAATCTAGACAAATTTTTCTTGAGGGGTTTTTTTCCAGTTTTTCTCCATTTGGGAGAGTGATTTTTCGCTAAAAATTCTAAGTTTGGAGGAAAAGCAAAATGACAAAATTGCCAAATCTAGATTGATGCAAAATTTATATGAAGTATCAGATCCCAAATTTGAGAGTTTTTTTGTGCTCGCAATCAGGAATACTATCAGTGTCTAATATAAAAAAATGTCCCGGTTCTTGCCATATTTTCTTCTACAAGAGGTAGAAGTTAGCCTTTGATATTTTGGTACTAGTGAGCAGGTGCAAAAAGGGTGAAATAATTGATTTCAGGAAGCCATAACTTCCAACTCAAAAATCAAAATAAGGAATGAGTATATCCATTGGAAAGGTAATCTAGAGTACAACGTGATGGGAGGATTTGGTTATTTGAGGAAGGATCTAGTAATTTCATAGAGCTGCGGGAAAAAGGGAAATTGGACTATATGAACCATGCAATCACTCAATATGAAATCTTTCCAAATAATATTAATTTTGGAAAAAACATTCCAGATATTAGAGGTACATGCTTGATGGGTGTTCTATATGCACTAAAAACACAGTAAAAACCCTCAATTAAATTGTCAACCTGGGGTAAGTAAACTTAGAGTTGTAGCAAAATATATACCAAAGGTAGAAGGGCTGGTAGGAGTATAGTATAACTAAGGAAGGTAGCTATCTAAGGCTAATCTACTCAAGAAAAGCTATCTAATGAGAAAACCCTACTAAGCAACTTGAAACTAGGTAACATAAGTACTTTTGGGCCAAGGATCGATGAATAGTTCTAAGAAAGCAAGTAAAAACCCTACTTGAAGCAAACTAGTTCATAACAATAAGCAAAAGAAAACTAT
The DNA here is from genome assembly GCA_009831015.1 of Picea engelmannii. Lineage (NCBI taxonomy): Eukaryota > Viridiplantae > Streptophyta > Pinopsida > Pinales > Pinaceae > Picea > Picea engelmannii. The sequence goes on along the minus strand of WSFP011406294.1, from coordinate 15,330 downwards.
TTAAGCATAATAAGCAAATGACAAAAGCAAACTATTTTAACTTGCCAACCTACATTCAATGAGCAACTACCCTGTGAAAGCAAATAAATAAACAAGCGAGCAAAGACACCTAACTAACCTACTAAAGCAAGTAAACAAGTAAGCAAAGACAACTATCTAACCTACTAAAGTAATAGACAAGTAAGCAAAGACAACTAACTAACCTACTAAAGCAAATAGAAAAGTAAGAAAAAGCAACTAACCACTGCAAGCAATCAAATTAAAACTTCTCATTGAACAACTATCTAGCCTAAGAGGCAAGTGGACTAAATGCTTAATTCAAAACTATTTCTAATTCATGGAAGGAAATCTATTTTATTGAAAGCAAGAAAGACTAGCAACTAACCTTTAGTCTATGATAAGCAAACTGTTCTCTAACCTATCAAAGAAAAAGACTATCTATCCTACAACAACAATAAAACTATCTTTTAAAACTATGAAAGCAAGAAACTATCTCTTCTAATCTACAAAAACAAGAAACTATCTTTAACCTACGAAAGTAAGAAACTATCTTTAACCTACGAAAGAAGGAAAACTATCTTTTAACCTATGACAATTCAAATATGATGCTTGTGGTTGTGTGAATGTCTTCGGTGTCTGATAATATCTCGATGGCACTTGACAACAAAGGACAATTCCAGCGGTATAAGCTCAACACTAATCTCAATGTCAAAGTGAAAGGTATGGATTAAACAATCCAATGAGAATTTAGCCATGACAAAGACAATGTTAAATACCCTGCATATTCATATATTAACCATCAACAACATAACGAGATCATCATTATACTTCTATACTACATAAGAAAAATTCATACTTAAACTCAACTATTAACTAAGAATTATAATTGCAATCTAACTCTAGGAAAGAAATTACGTAAAATGAAACTATGTTATATCTATTCTAACAATTCAAACTGCAATAAAGAAATACTTAATAACATAAATTTAAAACATGACATTAAAAAGTAAACTAACAACTACATTCATCAACAATTAATTAAACAAGATCTATATAAAAATGAGATAAGCAAGCTATAATTAAAAACTGAAATTAACTCTATCCATCCATCAAATCCCTGTCAAAGAAAACCCAAATTAAAACTCTGTTCTATTCTAATTAAAACTTTGTTTTAAACTTGATTCTAAAATCATAAATAAAGACGTAATATAATATATAATTACGCATGGGGTTAGTCTAGGGGTCTGCAGATCCGTTCCTAACTACAATATTAATGCATGCTAATGCAATTAATCATACTAACCTGCAAAAGAGAATCAAAACAATTAAATTGCAACAACAAACTAATTTACATAATAAAAATGCATGTACAGGAAAATAAAGAGAACAATTAAACTATGAAATGCATAAACAAACACAAAGACAGTTACCAAACTACTGGTGGCCCCCCAGAAAGTCGTGGTCACTTTCTAAAAGCACACCATGCGCTCAACAATTTGAAATCACCATGAAAACTCAAAAACGCAGTTCTTGTATAATCTGGCAATGTAAAATGGAAAAACAAAGTAAAAATGTATTTCTACCTATCACACTTATGTATTTGCTACTTAACTTATGTTTGACCACCTCAATGGTATTTATAATGTTTACAGACTAAGTGGTCGACCACAGGAGGGTCGAACCACTTCTAAATTCAGCAATTTGCATTAAATGATGCCCTAACTGCTAAAACAGAGCAAACCAATAATCGCCCTCTTGAATAACTAAAACTAAGTTGTCGGGAGCTTAGTAGCTAGAGGGGGTAAGCATGAACAAAACCCACGTTCCCGATTCACCCATCACTGGCCGCCAATACCATAACCGCCAAGTCACCCTCCGTTTTTGTGCAAAACATGGTGTTGGATACAGTGTCGGATCGAGTACTGGAACAAGTGCTAGGATGAGTGCCGGAAGTAGAAATGTAGTGCATTTTCACCCTGTAACACCAAAAAACACGAATCGGATCCTTGGAAGCGTAAAAACATGATGAATTATACTCAATATAATCATTAAACATGAATCATACATACCTGGTGTAGATCATACCGTTTTGGCATAAAATTCTTCAAAGAGCTTCTCAAAACATAAAAAACACAAAAGTACATTAAGCAAAAAGTGTCTAATAACTGTCACAAAATTGATCATATCTTGGGCCCAACAATGCCAAAGGTGAGTATTGGTTTAGAAAGAGTGATGATACTCATGATAGTACCTACGTAGAGGTATAGAGGCACATTTCAAAATGCAATAGCTTGGTAATGGAAAAAGAGGTTGAGTTTTAAGTAACATGGTATTGTTGATGATCAAGGGAAAATTCCAGCAGAGAGTGTTGTGTCAAGGTATTTCTAACAAGAGGACCCGATGAAATAAATAGAGATTGTGTGGGTCTATTCTAGATTATAAATCCAGGGTCTTGTTAGTCCTAAGATCTGCACCCGACTGCTAAGGGAAGAGCTAGGCCACCTCAGTTGTGGGAATGATTGTTTTTTATAAGTTTGGTTTATTTGTTTTGATGGTCAGTTAATAGATGAGGTTCAAGGTCAGGGGTCTAGTTGAACTATTCCACAATATTCACCACAATGGTTCCCTTAGCCAGTGGCATGCATTCTGGTGTAACAGATAAATATATAAAAGTAGAATAGAAAACATTGTCAAGCATACAATTTGTCACTTGCAGCTATAAATTTTAGATCTAACACATTGCATTAAACCTAAAATAATACTTGGAATACATTTCTCAACAGGTTGTAAGCACATTAGTTGAAAGATAAATAATATTTTATTTGCAAAACATTCAACATGCATCCAAATAAGAAGAAAGACAAACAAGATTGAGAAAGAAATTTTGTTCACCAGAAATTATATTCATTGAGTAGAAAACTTTGCAGATATTACACTTCGTAAGCCCAATCTATATCTTAATAGCTTGATGCACCCAAACAGATGAACCTTTTTACATTCCCATCTTCTTCTATTTATCCACCAAGGGATTTGAATGCCTATCTCAGATCCTAAATTCTGATTTGGTTTACTTGGCATTTCTGGGACTTGTTTCCCATTTTTCTTTCTGCCATGTTTTGACTCAGGAAGCTCTTCAATATGTGTATCAAATGGCACAAGTTCAACTGTGGCTTCTTTAGGACTAACCTGCTTATTATTCTATTGTTTTCTTGATTTCAATTTAGGAGTTTTTTCTACCCGCATGCCAGTGGGCACAGGTTCGACCTCAAGATTCTCAATATATGGTTGGAATACTAGAAAAACTTGTTTTTTACCCTTTGTGACATATACTTTATCATCTTCGATGGCCCTCTATTTCACTATGAATGACCTCAATTGTCTCATATGTATTTATCCTTTTTCTAGAGTGATGGATCTTCCCTTGATAGATTGGGCCCTTATTTTACAAGTAGGGTTTGTTCTTTGGAATGTTTGGTGGATTTTAATGAACTTCTAGGATCTGTGGAAACCATAGCTACCTAGGAAACTTTAATTTCCTGCTCTAAGGGTTGTTGTTCAATTTCTTATCCTGGCTCTTCATCCTATAACCCTAGAGATACTAGAAGTTCTTCCCAAGACATTCCCAATTCACTAAGAAGATAAAGAACTAATATTTTTATAAATCCCTGATGGTAGAGGCTTCTGTGAGTAGTTTGTGGATAGTTTTGGACTCATTTGGGCATCTTGGTTAGGCTTTTGAGAAGGTAGAATGGGAGATTCATCTCCTTATAACCATTTAGATGCATGAGAAGTATGAGATTATAGCAATGGATAATCTAAAATCTACCATCTCTGGTGGTGTACCTATGAATTGTCGGCAGGATGCCTCTCCATTCCTCTCTTGGCCATTCGATCGGGATGCCCTGGCTCCAGTCTGGGCTCTGATGCTTTTCTACTAGGAACTGGTTGCACATCTCAATTGATAACTTCCCTTTTGTTGAACCACATCTCGCCATTGATAGGGAGATCACATTATCATGCTATAAAATTATTTGTTATGTGGATGGTTATATCCCTTATTTGTGTCTAGAATCCATCAAAGTTATGTGCAAATATTAGAGCGATTTTTGTATGGTTCCCATTGAAGGCACAAATGAAATGGTACCACTCTCCCTTGATGAATATATTCTACCCCGATATCTGGCATGGATTTGAACAATTCAAACCCTGTTGGTTGTGCCTTATTAAGCTGTCAATGCACCCGTGGTGGTATCATTGTGCCCTATCTTCCCATTGCTGCTGGTGGTGGCCAAGACTATGTGCCACATAGGTCTCACTCAAAACCTGCAATGAAAACTGCACAAGGAACCAATGCACATAATTTTGAGGGTAGTAGGCACAAATGAGCACGATTTGGGTGTCGATGCACTTTATTCAAACTTTAAAATATGTTTAAGTCATGAAAACTCATAAAAACAGAGCCTATTTGTTGATTGGAAAAATGTTGATATTCTTGCAATCATCACTTTTACACATGTAGGTGTAGGTTATTTCTCTTGTGATCCATCAATGATATAAAACATGGTGATGGGACTTATCCAAACTCAAATCATTGTTCGGATCAACCTTATAAAAATAAAAACAACTAATCATTAAGAAAAGAAGGGATGACATAAAACAAAATGACCTAACACACAATGAAAAATAAAAACTAACTAAGAGCTAGGTTGATAGATGAATAGGATGGTTTGATGAGTAAAAGGAAGAGGTGCAGGCCTAGGATATAACATCGGCTCCATTAACTGGGGGTAGCACTTCCCTGTGGGGTGCTAAGAATAGCATACCTATGTGCCTTATTTCTTTATTTTTTCCACCCTGCCATCAACCACTTTATTACCTTTACCATCCCTAACATATGTCTTATTTCAATTGAAAACCAAATCTGCGACTATACCCCAGTACCTGTATTTGGCTATGGAGTCTTTTATTCACACTAAACTACCAAATCATACTGAAAACTAAAGCAACTATGTACAAACTGAACCACCTTTGGTTCATCAAGTAAAATAATTCTTCAGGAAGCACCCATTGACTGGGCTTCCAAAGACTAAAGTGTCATCCATATTTTTCAATACATAGGTATTGTTATTCAGAACCTTGGCTAATTTAAAGGGTCCAAACCAGAGGTTATCAAACTTACCATGTTTTGTCTTTCCCTCCCTCATGGCATCCCATCTCAGAACCAGGTCACCTGCTTGAAAATTATCTTTTTTGGTTTTCTTGTCAAAGGTTGCCTTGACCTTGCTCTGGTAAGCCTTATTCTCCTCCACTTCAATCATTGCTAGACTTCAATCATCTGAAAAATCTTCCTCTGAATGTCGTTATTCTCCTCCACTTCTTCCTACAAAAATTTCAACACCAGTAGACCAAGTTGGGTTGGGAAAATAACATCCACCCCATAGGCTAGCTGAAATGGAGAGGCACCCAGTGAATTTTTTGTGTTGATCCTCTCAGCCCATAAGACATACTTTGGTTTGGAATCCCATGATTTTTTAATCTCAACCAACAATTTTTTAATAATCTCGATGAGGATTTTATTTGATGACTCTGCCAACCCATTCCCCTATGGGTAATATGGTGTAGAATGTGTTAGGATAATGTTGTAATTCTCATAGAAATCAATCATGGCCTTGGACTTGAATGCCTTAGTGTTGTTTGTTACTAGTTTACTGGGGCATCCAAACCTGGAAAATATGTTTGTTTCCATAAATTTCATGATAACTTTGTTTGTGGCATTCATGGTAGGAATAGCTTCAATCCACTTTGTAAAGTAATCGGTGGCAGTAATGATCCACTTTTGTTGTCCAGTGGAGGTTGGGTTTATCTCCCCAATGAAATCTAGGCCCCATTATTGAAATGGGCCATTTACAATAATCAGCTTCATGGGAAGTGAGAGCAATTTTTGCTTTCTGGCAAATTTTTTACACTCTTCACATGTTCTCACCATGGAAAACACATCAGAATATATGGTGGGCCAGTAGTATCTAGCCCTTAGAACTTTGAGGGTTGTAGATTTCCAGTGTTGGTGCCCTCCACAAAGTCCTTTATGCATATCAGTTATAACATGTTTTGACTCGTCTTCATCCACACACTTCAACAAAATACCAACAAGGTCTTTCCAATATAAATTCTGATTTAAAATGCAGTATTTTATAGCCTTTAATTTAAGGGATCTGGTTTTGGATTTATCCAATTCTAGTGGGAATTATAGGTGTTGTAAAAACCAAATTATGTCTTTATACCAGGGTGAAATAGAATATTTATCCAGTACCTGCAATGTCTTTTTTTCAGCCTGTGTCAGTGGATCATCTGATTGGTTGAATATATGGTGCAATTCAAGCGCTTTACAATTTGAATCAGACAACATTTTTGCAAGGATCTATCCCTTAATAAGTTTAGTGGGATTTATGCTTAGATCATATTCCACAATTTTGACTATCCATTTGCCTCTCTTCCCCTCATCGTATGGCTGGACAAGGATATCCTTTACACTGTTGCTAGGGACATAAGCAGTTATCTTAAACTGCAAGACATAAACCCTAAAGGATTTCAAGGCCTTCACTAAGGCATAATCCTGCTTTTCCAATATCTCATATTTCAATTCTGCATCCATGAGTGTTTTTTTGAAAAAGGAAATGGGTTGTTCATACCCTTCTTCATTCTTTTGCAACAGTACAACAACAATAGTTTCCTCGGAGGCAAAAGAGAAAATTAGGAATTCTTTGGAATAATATGGACTAACTAGAACAAGGGATTCAATTAGGGTTGTTTTATCCTTTGGAAGGATGACCTTGCTTCATGTGTCCACTTAATGTCTGCATCCTTTCTTAGTATTTTTATAATGGGTGTAATGATCTCAACAAAATTTGGTACAAATCGCCTCAAGAAATTTATTTTTCCCATGAAAGATTGTATGGCCTTCTTATTTTTGGGGATGTCAATTTTTTAAATAACATCTACTATCTCTGGGTCTATCTGTATCCCTCCTATAGATATAATGTGACCTAGGATCTTTCCTTCCAACATAGAAAAATGGTATTTTTGGGGATTCAATGAGATTCCATACCTTCTACAATTTTGAAATATTTGCTTCGGGTGTTGCAAATGTTCATCATCAGATTTTGAAAAGATATTGATGTCACCAAGGTATATCACCATGAACTTGTCCCTTTCACCCACAAATGAAATTTCCATGTCCCTTTGAAAGGTGGCCCCTGCATTCATCAAGCCAAAGGGAATTTTTCCATACATGAAGGTGCCCCATGGGGTAGTGAAAGCAGTTTTTTCTTTGTCTTCCTCGAACACGACTATTTGATTGTATCAGGAATAACCATCCAACATGGAAATTATGTGAGCACCTACCTCCCTTTGCAAAATGTGATCCATCTTGGGAAATGGATAGTTGTCTTTCAAATACCACTTGTTCAGGTTTCTGAAGTCCACAGATAACTGTATCTCACCACTCTTTTTCCTGACTGACACCAAGTTGGCCACCCAATATGAATATCTCAAATGCATAATAATCTTGGCATCAAGCATCATTTTCAATTCCTTTTCAATAATAGACATCAATAGAGGGTTAAGCTGTCTAATTTTCTACATGAATGGCTTAGAGCCCACTTTCAGATGGATTTTATGCTGAATGATTTCAATGTCAAAGGTTTTTAGGTATTCATAAGACCATGCAAAAATATCAGAATTTTTTTTCATAAGGATGACATACTTGTCTCTCTGCTCATCTGGAAGTTCCTTGGATATCTTGACAATCTTGGGATCTGTAGCTATCCCAATAATATAGTCTACAACCTCATGTCCCTGAATTTTAATTGCAGCTTTCATAGAGACATCATTGTTGTCAAAAACCCTCTCTAGTGGGACTAAGCCTTTTGGAATATGATTTGTTTTCAGCTCCACAATGTTGTGACCAGCCACATTATCCAGAAAAGGAGGTGCCTGTCGATTTTATGTTTCATCGCTCTCATTTTCTTGGTCAATAGAGATATTTGAAAATTCCTCAATGGTTTTCAGAAATATCTTGAGCTCTTGATCGTCACTAAAAACCTGTCAGTGTTTGACATTGTCTGGTATGGTTGTTTTGTGTCTAACCTCCACATCATATTTAAAATTTGGACCAATGGGAGGCCTGAAAGTACTAGCATCAAGAGCTAAGGAGTCTACCCTTTGATTGGTATCTCTAGGGACAAAATAAATATTGAAATCCAGAAAGAAATTGTCAACTATGTCCCATACCTCATTCATGTACTGCCTCAACCTTAGTTGTTTTGTTTGATAAAATTCATTTACCTGATTAACAACCAATTCAGAATCACCATAGACTGCCAATTTGCCAATGGCCATATCCTTTGTAGCTCTCAACCCCAGTACTAAGGCTTCATACTCTACTATGTTTTTGGTTGTTTCAAATTCTAACTTGTATGAGAGTGAAACCACTTCCTTTGAAGGGGAAATAAGGACTCTGCCAACACCAGATCCCTCCTTTGAAGATGAACCATCAAAATAAATCTTCAATATTTCATTTACTTGTCTGGTCTCTTGCTGGTTGTTGCATTTTCTAACTGATAATTCTCGAGCATCATCATTGATATGAAAAATAGATGACCCGATTTCATATTCTACATCATAGATAGGATGATTAACTGGATTTTGATGATCACTCACAATGTAAGCCTGTATGACTTCTCTGTACAATATTCTATGTTCTCCTCCAAAAATAGGGATGGTAGCATATGTAAGATCCATCTGCAGAGATCCTCCCACTTTCTTGGCCCAGGACCTAGATAAAAGCATTCTAAACTTGGGAGGTATATCAACTACAATGATATCCATAACAACACTTTTCATGGGCAACTGAGATAGAGAAACAACTCGATCCTTAATTGCTCCCAAACATGTATAGAATCAAATGAGTAAAGGTCCTAGTATGGCTTGGTGATTTCTATCCCTAGCTCATCCATGACAACCTTAAGCATGACATTGTGTGATGCCCCGAAGTCCATAAGACAATTGTGCATAATTTTGTCATGGAAATTCAAGGATATGTAAAAAAGTGGGGAAGCATCAGACCCATCTTCAATATGTTGACCAACCGTGATAGCAGGATTTTCATCTTGCAGGTTTATCACATCAGATGAGACAGCAGAAGTAGGTGGCTTCAAAAATTTCATGATAGACCTCTTAAAAGGCTCATTTTTCATTAACTTTGTCAAAGGTACATGAATCTTGATTTTGCTCGAATCATGCTATGTCCACTTATTTCACCTCTGGAACAACATGTTTAGTTGGTTGTTGTTGTTGATATACTTTGTTTCATGTGTCTTTGTTTGGACCTTGCTTGGGTGGAAGATCTAATTTCTTATTCTGAGTTGGCACATTTGTTTTGGGACCCCTGGCCTAGGCCTTAGATCATACTTCTTTTGAGGTTGACCTTGAAAAACTTCATCTCCATTTCTATCATCATCAAACATGTTTGACATTATAGAGATTTCATACTCGAACTGGGTTAAGTGACTAGGATAGAGCTCAACTTCATTAAAAAGGATTGCATAATCATCTCCAATGTAATTACTTTCCTCCATCTCTTGAACCTCATTGTTCTAAAAAAGGGTACAATCCTCTGATATTGAAAATTCCTTCTTTCCCTCTAGATGATTTGAGGGACATTATCAGGTCTTCTGAATTGATTAGGGTTCTTATTTGCAACATCCTGATAAGGCATGTTTGGTTGCTTGGCTTCCCATTTTAATTTAGCTATCTCTAAAGTCAGAGCCTTTAATGTTTTGGTCATCTCATCAAGTTTTTCGTCAGATTTTGTTGGGTTAGAAGAAGAAGAAGGAACCTCTTCTCGTTGTTTTTTTTGGTCCCTGTCAGATTTGGTATTCAATTTTTCTATTGCTAGAATATTAGACTCAACCTCAATGGTTTCCTCTTGCATAGATAACAAAGTGGTGGACCTTATCTCCCTTAACAGAAGAGAAAATTCAGCATCAAATGCATTTGCAAATGCGATCTTGGTTGAGAATTCAATTGGCTTGATCTCATCGGGGATCTTTTTGTACATATTATTAAACCTCTTTGTGAAGTATGACACAGACTCACCATTCTTCCTTCTCAAATCCCCAAACTCAATGATGTAGTACAAGTAATCCATCCTATCTCCTCGTTGTTTTAGAAAGGATTCATCCAATGCATCAATACATGTAATAAAGTCTGGGGGGATACCATGAAACCACTTCCTTACCTCTCCATCCAAGCTTTGCATGAACAACCTAATTCAAACATTTACATGTTCAATGTTAAAATTGTCTGCAAAGTTTTAAAATGCTACCATATGTTCCTCAATAGTGAAATTTCCTTCACCATTGTACATAGGAATATATTTCATGTAGTCTCCTATTGGAAATGCATTTAGGTTTTGAGGCAACACTAATGGTGCATATATGGTCATAATGATGGCTTCCATCTTGTTTACAACCATGTTTGGGACAACTAGGCTTTGAGGATTAGGAGGAGATGCTGGGGTGGTTTCTTGAGAAGATGACGAGGTAGAAGTTGAAGCTGGAGATATCAGAGGGCTTATCACAAGGGGATTTTCAAAAATTATAATCTCAGGTTGCTTCTTGTTGACAACAGGAGAAACCTTTTTAGATGCAGACCTACCTTTTGATGGTAAGGGATGTCTCTGAGCAAGTGTGGATTTTCTTAGTTGTCTATTTGGATCATAAGTTGTTGTGTCACCATTAAGATCAGAGATGGATTTTGAGTCTTTAGTATGCTCAGAGTTTTCTCTCTTGAAACCCTTCTTGGAGGATAGAGTTTCTTTAGTGTATTTTCATCCCAGTGGAGTCACCAGGTGAAATATGGCAGTCAGTTTTGTTCTTGATATTTGTTCACCATCAAAGATCACATCAGATCATTGTGGTTATCCCATGGAAATAATGCTTCGTTACTCCATTCCCTGACAAGGATGCCATAAGATGTTGGTCCTAAGGTTTGCACCGAACTACTAAGGGAAGAGCTAGGCTACCTCGGTTGTGGGAATGATTAGTTTTTATAAGTTTGGTTTATTTGTTTTGATGTTCAGCTGATAAATGAGGTTCAAGGGAAGGGGTATAGTTGGACTATTCCATAATATTCACCACAATGTTTCCCTTAGCTAGTGGCATGCATTATGGTGTAGCAGATAAAGATATAAAAGTAGAATACAAAACACTGACAAACATACTATTTGTCACTTGCAGCTATAAATTTTAGATCTGACACATTGCATTAAACCTAAAACAATACTTGGAATACATTTCTCAATAGGTTGTAAGAACATTATCTGAAAGAGAAAGAATATTTTCTTTGCAAAACATTCAACATGCATCCAAATAAGAAGAAAGACAAGAAAGATTGAGAAAGATAGTTTGTTCACCGGAAATTATATTCACTGAGTAGAAAACTTTGCAAATATTACACTTCATAAGCCCAGTCTATATCTTGATAGCTTAATGCACCCAAAAAGTTGAACCTTTTTACATTCCCATATTCTTCTATTTATCCACCCAAGGGATTCGAATTCCTATCTCAAATCCTAAATTATAGAGTTAAGATGTCCATTACATTCAGATATGTAAATATTAAACTTCACCATTTAGTTATGATTAATTTTCAACACCACATATTTACATTGAGTGAAGTAGTGTTTAAGAGCTATTTTGTAGGGATGACTCCCCTTTTCTAGGCATATAGCCTCGACCTACCAAAAAATTGTTTTATCAAAAAGATATTACATTATAGCTGGTTGAGGTATCCTGAACTAAAACAAAGTATTCTCTAACTAAAACCAGAGTTACTGTTGATAACAAAAGTGTATGACATGCACCACAAAAGTCTTCAAAATATGGAACTTGTTATTGACTTTGTATGGATCCACACGTATGCCACTAACTAGAGAAAAGCCTTTAACACTGGAGAAAAACTTGAACAAGCTTTAGATCATCTTACTTAATGACAACAATAGACTTAGATTATTTCCTTTAGGAACATCCAGGTCTTTTGATGTTTTTTTTGCAACTTCCGGTACTTTCTCCGTAGTTTTGAATGTTGCATCTCAAGAGTTTGATATTGTTGTTTCAACTCTTGAATATGTTGTCTCACACTGTGATTCTATCGATTGAGGTTTTCCACCTGCTACTTACTATCCTCCATTTCATTGTTACCTTCAACTTTAGGCTTGATCTTTGTTTTCACTATGTTCCCATTTTTAAGTTCATGCTCTTCCTCAGCAACAGGCCTATTTGTAGATTTTAACCTTGTACAATATCTACTGCAAACAAATATTCAGTAAAAGAACAGAAAAGATACAATGAAAAATACAAACATTACATAGAGATTTTTCCCCTGGAAACCCACACCGGGAAAAACAACATATTCTATATTCATTCATATGTAATACATTGTTTACAATACAATATACATATAGGAGCCAGCGGCACCCAAAACCCTAACCCGATGACATGGATTAGTCCAAAACCCTAATTCCTTAACCAAAAATAGAAAACCATCGGCAAAAACCATGTGCCGAAAAACCACCTAAATACGTGACACATTTCCTGAGGCAGGTGACATGTTTCCCAAGGCAGAAGAAATTTTTTCGAGGGCGTTGCCCCCGAACCCCCACATGGGGGGCTTCGCCCCCCTCTAACCCTCTTGCGCACCCAATGCATACACTCAGACACTACTACTCGTGCAAAGAATATAACACATACCCAACATTCTCCCACTTGTTGTTTTATTTTCATACAGGGGGTTACATAGTCAACAATCTAGGGAAACAATGCCCATGGATCCTCTACACTAAGATAAATTCTCAGTGATCACAGATTTTGTTAATGAGTCTACAACATTCTTCAAAGTTTCCACCTTCATCAATGATACTTTCTTTTCTTCAATCATGTCTCTCACAAAGTGATATTGAACATCGATATGCTTTGTCTTTGAATGATAAGTCGGGTTCTTCGCCAGAAAAATTTCACTCTGACTGTCACACTCTATCCTTACAACTTTTTGTACCAACACAATACCTTAACATAATATTTGTAACCATATTGCTTCTTTACTTGCATGAGTGGTTTCCATGTATTCAGATTTTGTGGTTGAAAGTGCCACTACAACCTGTCTTTTGCTCATCCAACTTATTGATCCTCCAATCAGGTTAAACACATACCCACTTGTAGATCTCCTACGATCCAAATCTCCAGCCCAATCTTCATCCACAAATCCATGTATATCCACCACTCTGTCCAGTCCCAGTCTTCCTTCATAGCACAATCCATGGCTAGCAGTGCCACGCAAATACCTGAAAACTCTTTTTACTGATGTTCAATGCTCCTTCCCTGGTTTTGACATATACCTGCTCAAAACTCCCACTGCATCTGCAATGGTAGGTCTAGTACATACCATTGCCTACATCAAACTGCCAACTGCACTCGCATATGGAACATGAGACATCTCCTCCTCTTCTTCATGTGTCTTGGGACATTGATCCGCAGATAACTTTACACCAACAGGAATAGGAACCTTGACTGGTTTACATTCCTGCATATTAAACCTCTGCAATATTGTCTCGACATATTTTCTTTGATTTAACTAGAGTTTCCTCTTTTTTCGATCTCTTTTAATTTCCATGCCCAGAATGAAATTTTAAGCACCGAGATCCTTCATGTAAAATTTAGAGGACAACTAAGTTTTCACATCCTGGATAATCTCCTTGGTGTTTCCTATCAGCAACATGCCATCCACATACAAGACCAAATCAATCAAATGATCACCAATTAATTTAAAATACACACAGCGATCCTCTTTGTTTCTTGTGAAGCCAAGTCCCAGTATATAAGTATCAAATTTTTGATACCACATCCTTGGTGATTGTTTTAAACCATACAGGGACTTTTTCAGCTTGCATACCAACTCCTTCTTTCCCTTCACAACATAACCTTTTGGTTGCTTCATATAGATTTCTTCTTCCAGATCCCCATGCAAGAATGTTGTCTTCACGTCCATCTGTTCTACTTCAAAATCAAATGCAGTAACAACAAATAACAAAAATCTTATGGAGGTTAAATTGGAAACAGGAGAAAAAATCTCACCAAAATCAATTCCCTCAACCTAGGAATAACCCTTTGCTACTAACCGAGCTTTGTATTTCTCCATTATTCCTTCTGCATTCAGCTTCTTTTTAAATACCCATTTGCTTCCAATGGGCTTTCTTCCAGTTGGCAACTCCACTAGATCCCAAGCCTCATTCTTATCCAAAGATGCCATTTCTTCATTCATGGCCTTTTTCCAGAGATTTGCATCCTCTGAATCCACTACCTCCCTGACAGTTCTAGGATCATCATCAGTAATAGACAAAGAAAAATTTGAATGGAAATCAGATAGAGTATACCTTTCTGGTAGCCTTCTTTCTCGAACCAATCTCCTCAGTACTGGAGTATGAGGATCTTCTTCTTCTGATTCATGTTCTTTTGTAGAGTCTGATTCATCATCCTTTAAATCAAACTCTATTTTCTCTGGTTCTTCCTTACTTGGTAGGACTTCCTTTTTAACAAAATCCTTCATTTCTCTAAATACCATATCTTGGCTATACACTACCTTCTTAGTTTCTGGGGTCCAAAGATTATAACCTTTGAGACCATATTTATATCCAATAAAGATACACTTTTCATCCTTCTTATCCATCTTAATCTTGTTTTCCTTTGGAACATGAACATATGCATCGCAGCCAAATACCTTGATATGTGTGAGAGAAGGTTCCTTACCAATATATACCTCTTATGGAGTCTTGTCATCCAATGTTGATGAGGGTGATCTGTTGACCAGGTAACATGCAGTAGCTATTGCCTCTACCCAGAATTCTTTCCCTAACCCGACACCACTAAGCATGCACCTTGCTTTTTCCATCAGCGTCATTTTCATCCTTTCTGCAACTCCATTCTGCTGAGGTGTATATGGAGTAGTCTTCTGCCTTTCTATACCGCACTTCTTACAGAATTATTCAAATCCATTCCCACAGAACTCTCCACCATTATCTGTCCTCAACACCTTAATTCTTTTCTCTATTTGATTCTCAACAAGAGCCTTAAACTCTTTGAACCTATCAAAGACTTCAGATTTCTTCCTGAGGAAATATATCCAAGTATTCCTCGAGAAGTCATCAATAAATGAGACGTAGTACACAAATTTTCCCAATTATGGGACCGACACAGGTCCAAAAACATCACTGTGAAC
>WSFP011406293.1:0-25452 GCA_009831015.1 Picea engelmannii | reverse complement strand
TCTTCCCATTACGAGGGAAGAACATGGTGCGGAAAATAGATGATGCAACCGCCTTCATGGAATACATGTAGCTACTGTTAGCAATAAAAAATGCACTGGTATTTTTGGAGTGTCTTCTCAACTTTTATTCAATACACTCATTTCTAAAGTTTTCTAGCCAGTATTTTAACTTCCAGATCTTCATCAAAGCCATATGTGATCATTTTCACTTGCATTTCAAAGCATTGTCAGTGCTTCCTAAACCTTAGTTTTTGTGGCTTCTTTATACTTTGAAATGAAATGTATATTTTATTTCTAAAATTCCTAAGCAAAAAGTGATGTATGCACTTAAGTGTTTTATTCCTAAACTATCCTAAAACCTAAGCCATATAACACCAAAACCATATACCAAATTCTTTTCTAAACACCAAGCCACACCAATCTCCTACATATCTCATCGATTCTATATATTAAAGCCTCAGACTCAAATTACAATTTCAAGCCACAAAGCCAAGTCATCGGGTCAAACTCAGTCATAAGTCAAGACATGAGTTATGCCATAGTTTGAGTTATGAATTAAGCTATACATTTAAGGTGCCATCTGCCAAGATCGCTAGTGCCACAAGATCATGCTTTTAGGAGCATATTTTGACATCTAATTGTTTGCAGAGATTGGGGTGTCTCACGTCGAGCTAATAAGTTTGAACTCATAGGTGTTCAGATTCTGATCCTAAATCTATGTGCAGGTGTTCAATTTGGTTACAGGTGTCAATTGTAAAACGTTGCAAGTGTATCATGCAGAGGTTTGACAAATAAAGGCGCAAGTGCCCTATGATTGGGGATAAATCGCGTTCTGGGACATTTGACAGGTCAGAGAAATGCACATATATCAAACAAAGCAAAGATCTCCATCGCATTAGGCGCATGTCATAAATAGAATGAATTCATCAAATGCCATTTGGAATAGAATGTCAGGTGTCCGATTGAAGAGTTAAAGTGTCAAGTGATTACAGATGTTGATTTGGGTATCATTTTCTCACAGAATTGGAGGTATATCAAGCTGAGATTGTAGGGTATCTATGTTTATCTGGATATCCTATCCTCTGCATGTGCAAAAGGTGTTAATTTTCGGCTCCAAAATAATGGAAGGTTGTGTCATATCAGCGCGCCAAGTAGACAGACAAGTTGTTGTTTCCAAGATACATGTGTTTGTAGAGCTTACAAGTGTTCAAGCGGTTTCGACCCAAGTTTCAGTGCACGTTCAAGGTAGTGGAGGAGTCAAGAGTGGTGCCAACAGAACATGATGCATACAAACAAAACATAAAGTATCGATCATGTTTGGTAGCAGAGCAAAGAAACATATGATAACGCCCAAGTCAAATGCACATGCTCTGTTTTCCTTCCATCAAATGTTAAGAGAAAGAATGTATCCAAACGCTCCATCTTGTCTAGAGTATGCTCACAGTTGGCAGCATCAAGAACAACACCGAGTTAAGTGTCAAGACCTTGGTCCAGTGCTCCTTCTAAATGGCTATGGTCTGTCATTTGCACCTAGATCGTACTATCCTCCATCACCCAACGAGAACTAGGTGACAAGTTTAATGTTAGTCTCGTGAGTGTTAATTTGCTTACAAAGACATCAAAAGTTCTATTTGCCATTATCATACTCCTGTTTCGAGCTGAAGACTAATAAAAACAATGATTTCGATTTTGATCATGAAAGGTTTTCCTTTTGATTAAAACAAAACTTTCACTGACATCGGAGGCACAGTTACAATCAATTAGCCGTTGAAAAGCAGAGATTTCACCGACTAATTAGCAAATTCTAAGGTGAAATAGCCGGTGAAACCGCAGAGAAGGAATTTTGGGGATTTAGAGTTCAGACATAGCGATTTTTGGGTGATTTAAAAGATAAGATGGCATCAAAGAATTAATCACCCAATTATGAAATATTTAGTTTCAAGATTTTGTGGAGATATATGAGGTAAATGCTCACATGGTCAGCTAAGAATTTGCTCACAACTGGTGAAAGATTTCAGTTACTGAAGACATGTGTCTTTCCCATCATCGACACATCAAAGACACAACAAATGAAGAAGACCAGATGTCAGAGACAATTTTTGAAAATAGTTCGATCTAAAGGAACTATATTTAGTTATCTTATTGTATTAGTTTTGTACTTTGTTTTCTATATTTAGAAATCCAAATCCATTTTCAAGGATCTGAGATCTGTTATAAAGGTTATAAATATCTATCATTTTGATAGAGAGGGGGGTTCAATTTTGGATACAAAAAATACTATATTGTAAACAGACTTTTCCATATGATAATACAAATCACAGTTTTCTCTCTCTATTGATGTCAGATTCTCATCCCTCCTTCTGTACTCTTACTCAAGTTGTGTTAGCTGCAGAATGACTGTCATCTCATTGGTTAGCTCATAACTTGATTAATAGTTGCTTATCATTGTTTATTAAACCCTACATTTGTATTTAGTCTATAAGCATTGTTTGCTCAACCACTTAAAAGATATCATCTAATTATTGGTCCTTGAGAGCACTGGTTTATTTGATTCTCATTTTGACTATCTGAATACCATACTGTAATTGAGTTATCCCATTGATTCACAAATACAAAAACACAAAAACAAGTTTACTTTAAGTTACCAAGCATCTTTGAATTACAATCTCAAAGAGTTTCTTAGAGTGATAACAAATTGGTGCCATTGCCGGGGAGAGGAGATTGAAGCTCAACTTCCTTGGGAGACGACAAGATCCAGCTTTGATGATAGACAAAGTATGGACACATTTTCAGTTGTAATCATCTATCTGACGACTCCAGGAAGGACGGATTCAATGGCAACTCCCTTGTTCAGAAATCTGTTGGCGAATCCACTGATATGAAATGAACAAGATCTTAGTGGAGAGGTATGCATTTTGCAATTTCTCAAGTATTTCTGGTTACCCTCATCCATTACCTAGTAGAGATGAATAGGAACGTAGTATTCCTAGGTTTCGAGGAGAAGAGTGGGAAGTTCCAGCTAAACACTTGCTGGATTTTCATGATTTTATTCATCGGCTTGGAATTGTACATGAGGACGTTCAAATTAGGCTTTTTAGGTATTGATTAGAGGGGATTTCCCTTGACTGGTGTAGATCTCTTCCAGCTTCAAGAATTCACTCATTGGCAAGTTTTCATTATTCTTTCCATTTTTTTTGTAAAGATGAATTTCCAGCTGAAAGTCTCTTTGAAGATTGCTGTGATGAATTTGAGAAGCAGGTTCAGCAGGAAGTAGTCTTTTCTTCTATTTTTCAAGGTGAACATTATATTGTTAAGGAAGATATTCATGATACAAATAAGAATTGCATAGCTGTATATGCATCAAACCCTATCTCTATTGCACATGTTGCCTTTGATTTGCATGAAGAAACAGTTAGAGAGGAAGATTTTTATGAACTTTTTCAAGAGGTTGCCTATGATATGTTTTCACCTATGATTGGAAAGAAAGATCTGAAGATTTCTTATCTTTCTTTGCAAGATACATAGGTTTTTTGTTCACCTGTTTTTGATAAGTATGCAGATGGAGAAGAGAAGATTTCTACATCAAATAATGTTGGCTTGAACAATAATAATAAAATATATGACATTTATGAATCTGATTTCGACGAGCCTTTTTCTTTGCCCACTAAGGAACATCTTCATGTTGTAATCAGCCATTCCATGTTTGCAGAGGACATTGAATATGATGAGTTTCATCTGGCTAAAGATTTCAGGTCTTTTCTTCTTTTTATAATGCCTCATGAGCCGAAAATTGAAATCACCTACGAAGAAGATATCGAAAAAGAAGGGATTAGCAGTCCAATCACCTCACAACTATTTTCAGATTTGCAGGAACCAGTTTATGGAAGGTATATATAAGAGGTTGAAGAAAGGCTTGAGCAACAAGAAGAGTTAACTTATTTCTATGACCTGGTAGCCGTTTATATAGAGTTATGTTTTTCAGAAGTCTTCAGTTTTGCAATCTATGGAATCAAAGCAAATGATGATTGTAAGTATGCTCTGCAAGTTGAAATTCTGCTGCACGACATGAAGTGTTCTCTGAAATTTATATGCATGCAAAGGATTCTTGTAATTATTCTGATGTTATCATGGCTTCATTGGAAGCATGATGTCACATTATGAGCCAGTTTTTCTGGTTAGGACTAGGAATAGATAGGAGAATAAGTTCTTCATCTGAGCAAGTAGACTCTTTTAGTTTTTGGTTGTTGAATAAGCAGAGCAAGCTACAGGCAGGTTATAGATTTGCAGAGGATCGGTTATAAAAGTAAGATGACCCCATGCCCAATGCTAAAGGCAGCCATATGACTCCATGCCCAATGCTAAAGGCGACTAGAACTACTAGGTTCTTGGAAACCTCAGAGGGAGGTCTCCATCCCAGTTGGAGCCAGATGTTAGCAATAAAAAATGCACTGGTATTTTTGGAGTGTCTTCTCAACTTTTATTCAATACGCTCATTTCTAAAGTTTTCTAGCCAGTGTTTTAACTTCTAGATCTTCATCAAAACCATATGTGATCATTTTCACCTGCATTTAAAAGCATCGTCAGTGCTTCTTAAACCCTAGTTTTTGTGGCTTCTTTATACTCTGAAATGAAATGTGTATTTTATTTCTAAAATTCCTAAGCAAAAAGTGATGTGTGCACTTAAGTGTTTTATTCCTAAACTATCCTAAAACCTAAGCCATATCACACCAAAACCATATACCAAATTCTTTGCTAAACACCAAGCCACACCAATCTCCTATATATCTCATTGATTCTATATATTAAAGCCTTATACTCAAATTACAATTTCAAGCCACAAAGCCAAGTCATCGGGTCAAACTCAGTCATAAGTCAAGACATGAGTTATGCCATAGTTTGAGTTATGAATTAAGCTATACAGTTAAGGTGCCATCTGCCAAGATCGCTAGTGCCACAAGATCATGCTTTTAGGAGTAGATTTCAACATCCGGTTGTTTGTAGAGATTGGGGTGTCTCACGCCGAGCTAATAAGTTTGAACTCATAGGTGTTAAGCTTCAGATCCTAACTCTATGTGCAGGTGTTCAATTGGTTACGTGTCAGTTGTTAAAAGTTTCAAGTGTATCATGCAAAGGTATGACAAATACAGGCGCACATGCCCTATGATTGGGGATAACTCACATTCTGGGACATTTTACAGGTCAGAAAAATGCACATATATCAGACAAAGAAAAGATCTCCATCGCATTAGGCGCATGTCATAAAGAGAATGCATTCATCAAATTCCATTTGGAATAGAATGTCAGGTGTCTGATTGAAGAGTTGAAGTGTCAAGTTATTACAGATGTTGATTTGGGTATCATTTGCTCGCAGAATTGGAGGTATATCAAGCCGATATTGTAGGGTATCTATGTTTATCTGGGTATCCTGTCCTCTGCATGTGAAAAAGGTGTTAATTTCCGGCTCTGAAATAATGGAAGTTTGTGTCATATCAGTGCACCAAGCAGACAGACAAGTTGTTGTTGCCAAGATACATGTGTTTGCAGAGTTTGCAGGTGTTCAAGAAGTTTCGACCCAAGTTTTAGTGCATGTTCAAGGAAGTGGAGGAGTCAAGAGTGGTGCCAACAGAACTTGATGCATACAAACAAAACATAAAGTATCGATCATGTTTGGTAGCAGAGAAGAGAAACATATGATAATGCCCAAGTCAAATGTACATGCTCTGTTTTCCTGCCATCAAATGTTAAGAGAAAGAATGTATCCAAACGCTCCATCTTGTCTGGAGTATGCTCACAGTTGGTAGCATCAAGAACAACACCGAGTTAAGTGTCAAGACCTTGGTCTAGTGCTCCTTCTAAATGGTTGTGGTCTGTCATCTGCACTGAGATCGTATTGTCCTCCAAGAACCAGATGGAAAGTTTAATGTTAGTCCCGTGAGTGTTAATTTGCTTATAGAGACATCAAAAGTTCTATTTGCCATTATCATACTCCTGTTTCAAGATGAAGACTAATACAAACAATGATTTTGATTTTGATCATGAAAGGTTTTCCTTTTGATTAAAACAAAACTTTCACCGACACATGAGGTGTAGTTACAACCAATTAGCCATTGAAAAGTAGAGTTTTCACCGGCTAATTAGCAAATTCTAAGTTGGAAAAGTCGGTGAAACCACAGAGAAGGAATTTTGGGGATTTAGAGCTCAAACAAAGCGATTTTTGGGTGATTTAAGAGATAAGATGGCATCGAAGAATTAATCACCCAATTATGAAATATTTAGTTTCAAGATTTTGTGGAGATATATGAGGTAAATGCTCACATGGTCAGCTAAGACTTTGCTCACAGCTGGTGAAAGATTTCAGTTACTGAAGACATGTGTCTTTCCCATCATCGACACATCAGAGACACAACAAATGAAGAAGACCAGATGTCAGAGACAATTTTTGAAAACAGTTCGATCTAAAGGAACTAGATTTAGTTATCTTATTGTATTAGTTTTGTAATTTGTTTTCTATATTTAGAAATCCAGATCCATTTTCAAGGATCTGAGATCTGTTGTAAAGGTTATAAATATCTATCATTTTGATAGAGAGGGGGGGGTTCAATTTTGGATATAGAAAATTCTATATTGTAAATAGACTTTTCCATATGATAATACAAATCACAGTTTTTTCTCTCTATTGACTTCAGATTCTCATCCCTCCTTCTGTACTCTTATTCAAGTTGTTTTAGCTGCATAATGAGTGTTATCTCATTGATTAGCTCATAACTTGATTAATAGTTTCTTATCATTGTTTATTAAACCCTACATTTGTATTTGGTTTATAAGCACTGTTTTCTCACCCACTTAAAAGCTATCATCTGATTATTGGTCCTTGAGAGAACTGGTTTATTTGATTCTCATTTTGACTGTCTGAATACCATTCTGTAATTGAGTTATCCCATTGATCCACACATACAAAAACACAAAAAAAAGTTTACTTTGAGTTACCAAGCATCTTTGACTTACAACCTAAAAGAATTTCTTGGAGTGATAACAACTACGCATGTAGAGGATGTTGTAATCTAGTGGGGTATCAATGACTTTGATTTTGATGATAATGGTTTTGCCTTCAAGTTCTACGAGAATGTTTTGGTAGAGGCCTTGTGTTTGGGTTGGGTGACCATCGTGTGCTCAAAGAGAAGTGGTTGATGGGACCAGTTCAAGGGAACTGATTTGTTTCCATACAATTTTGGACATGATACATGTGGATTCCCCTTCGTTGATGATGCATTGATGGATTGGCCGATTGCAGATTTTGACTAGTATTTGGAAAGACACTAGTGATGGTAAACATGGTTCACTGTTATGTACGTCAAAGGTGATTAGACATGTATCTGATGGGTTGAATTCCCCCAAGGTTGAGAGCAAGGTTTTACTTTGGCATGGACACGTTTGGAGGACCTCCAAGACATACATGGCTACATGAGATTGCGCCAAGTCATCAACAAGGATGTACGAGTGTGTCTCCCTAGCATGGGGGTTGTTTACATTCCTGCGCAATGATATGTGAGGAATCTGAGTGGTGGTCTTGGTGCTGGGAGGGGAATGATCAATGGTTTCCCTACTGGTATTGGGGGTGAATCCGACTTGGTTAGATTTGAGTCGGGAGGCATGTTGTATTGACGACTGTGTGTTTGAAGCATGATTTATTCTTCAGTGATGGGGAGGATTGGTTGATCCATGTAATTTCCAGATTGAGGTGGCCCCATATTAGGATGTTGTCCCATATGTGTGTGGGGTGGTGTTATTACTAGTTGGGTGTTAATAACTCCCTAATGGGGAATCAAGTTTTTGGAGAACTGCTGGTGTTTGAGGTTGCAAATAGTTTTGGGGTATTTGCGGGGGTCCTTGTGGTGCAGGGGGTCATTGGGTATTCATTGACTCTTTCGTCTGTTTGTAATCAACAATTTTGGGGCAATGATGAGCGTAATGACCATACTCACTGCATAATGTGCAAGGGAAGGTTGTTCGAAGAATGTCATTTCTCCCTTGTCTTGGTTGGCCATTGTTATTTCTCCCCTGGGGGTTTTGGTTAGCCTTATTTTTGTTTCCCCCAACTAGGGTGTTTAGTTGTTGGGGGTTCCCCCCTTGGACTTGGTTTTTATTCTTTCCCTTTCTTCGATTGTTGTTGGGTTTATGAGGGGGGTTGGCTGTGTTCAATTGTTTGAAAGTTTTAACTTGTTGAAGAGGGGAGGGTTGAATACAATTTAATCTTACCTGCGGATGTCCATGTGGTGGGGAAATGAGTTGGGGAGCACTGGAGAAGGGGTAGTATGGGTTACCCTTGGGAGATCCATACTGATTATATGAAGTGGAGGGGAGGTCGATACTGATTATGTGAAGTGGAGGGGCTCCCACTCTTATTGGTATTATATGATGTGGTTGGCGACAAGCCTAAGTGTGGTACATGTGATCCCATTAAGGGGTGGGGGAGGTGCCATGAATACTGGTTGAAGTGGTGGAGGAGGATAATATGAGTTTCCACCATATGGTGGTTGCTATTGTGTGGCCCCAAATGTGGGTACTAGTTGAGCATGTGGGTGAGTATGGGCCATGGACCCGATCAACATATTGGCAGCGTGTGCTATTTCAGGTTTGTCTTTCCCAAATGGTAAAGGGTGAGGAGCGTCGGGTAATAATGTATAAAGGTACCTTGATTTAGAGTAAATCAAGTCAAACTATTAGGCCTCAATGATGGCCTTGACTTCAGTTTGAGGGAAGCTGGTGAAAACATATTTTGCGAGGAGAGGGACTAGTGATTTGAGAAACCAGTCTAGTTGTTGTTGTGGGGTGGTATCAACCTTTCAAATACTTCTTCTTCATTCCCATTCATGAATGTGATCAATGATATGGAAAGCCGAAGTTTTTTTGAATTCGGATAGAATTTCCAAATCGCTGTCATGGCACACTGGGAGTTGGAAGAAAGATACGAAGGATTTTTCCAAAGACTCAAAGGTTGAGTGGGATCCAAATTTTTTGTCCACATACCATTTGGCAGAGGGACCAGTGAGAATTCTTTGGAACATTTGTGGATGATTGGAATCTTCCATAATGCTATTAGAAGAACATCACAAGTGAAAAGACATGATGTGATTAGTTGGGTCTTCTTCGGGATTGACTTCAAAATTGGGGATATTAGAAGGCAAGTTGGTGGGAATATTCGACCAAGTGGGGTCGTGTAATATGGGATCATTCGTAAATTTTTTCAATTTTGGGATGTTAAGGAATTCCAAGTATGGAATGGACGGGGGTGTACCAACCATGGTATGATACGGTTGAGAAGATGTTCCTTGTGATGATGGTTGGGAGTTTGTACCTTGTGAAGAAGGTTGGGCTCCACCTCCTTGTGGTGGAGGACTAATAGGTGAGTTATTCTGGGCATTGGTGCCAAGAAAGGTATATCTAAGCAAGGTTGATCCTAGAATCGTGGCACTTATTGGTGTGTGTGATGGTTGTGCTGATGTGTCAACCAAATTTGGGACACCTCCCAAACTTGGGGGGAGGTTTCTCAAATGTCGAGACTGACAAGGATGTTGTGGTTCCCCTATGGTTCTGGACTATATGTGAATGTGTGCAAGTGGCGGTCAGAAGAAATAAAGAAACGAGTGTTTTAC
This sequence comes from Picea engelmannii, assembly GCA_009831015.1. NCBI lineage: Eukaryota > Viridiplantae > Streptophyta > Pinopsida > Pinales > Pinaceae > Picea > Picea engelmannii. The sequence continues at coordinate 15,799 of WSFP011406293.1, read as the reverse complement.
AAACTATCTCAACAATGTATTTCAAAACTATATGTAATCAAATGATGACAATCATACATAAATCAAGTAACAATTTAAGATGGTTGATGGTTTTATTCTTGTGGGGGAATAAAATAAAATTCACGTGTCCTAATAGACCTATCATCCTTCCTCTCAAAAAGCACCGATCCTTCCAAAAGAGCTCAACAGTGGGGCATGAATCCATCGGAAGAGGAGCTAGTGAAGGTATGAATAATAAGTTATAATGAGGATTGAAGGGGACATATTTCAAAAGGACTGGCAATATTTCCCAATATTCGTTTAAAATGTGATTAAGGTGCGATTGCATCCCACAACCACCACCTCGGTAGATACAACCTATAATTGTCCACTAAGTTACCTCGATCGAGCACAAGATTTATATTTTTAATATCAGAAATCGATCACAGGATGAATGTTTTCCAAGGGTTGGGTGACCCAAGGAGGCACACACAGAACAATTGGACCTTGACCTTCGGCCCTTCACAGGTGTCTCCCTACCTTATGGTGTAGGAATGATTGATTGGGAGGATTTTGGTACCCTATTTTTAAACTTTGTAAGTTTCAACGAGAAAAATATAATGGGGAGTTATTTGGATACCTATCCCCAAAATCGTAACTTAGACTACAATTTTATTTTGGTGTTCCTCCTATGGAGGTTTAAAAAATGTGTTGTTTATGGTTTCTTTTAGGATGTGAAATTAGGCTGTGAAGTTGTGGTCATGGGCCAACCTCATTGTTTAAAAGTGTTGTGACCAAAAGTTTGACACTAAACAAACGAATCCCTTCTGATCCTCCTAGATTTCTTATGGACGCGAGGAGAAGAACATACTATGATTTCAAGTATCTAGTAAAAATATTTCGAATATGTGGTGATGTTGTTTGCAAGAAGTGAGGGTGAGTGAATATTTTTCAATAAGTTAGTGTGCAAATTTTTAACATGTCGATGTCGCTTGGTCCTTTACAAATCTTGCTTACTTATAACTTACTAAGTTTCACAAACAATCCTTGCAAAAATTGAAAAATCCCTAGCTAATCAGCATGATGGACATGTGAGTCCTTACCCTTGAGCTTTAAACTCCCTAGAATGTTCTCTAGTCTAAAAAAACTTTGAAACTATTCCTATATTGTAGACATGTGGGCATGTATGGGCCCTTACAAATCCTTTAAACTTCCTAGGTGGTTTACTCTAACAATTTGAAACTATCCTAATATTGTGCACATATGGGCATGTGTGGGCCCTTACAAATATTTTATATCATGTTTCAACAAGAAAACTAAGAGGTACTAGCCTCTCCTAAATTGGTTGATTTAGTTGCACAATGAAGCAAACTAAGAGGTATTTGGCCTCTCCTAAAGATTTGTTTTGAGAGGGAGATGGAGATTTATTTGAACAATCTCTTTTTCTAATTTCCAAGGTCACACTAAGGTGCGAGGAAAGAGCATATTCCAATATTGTTAAAATAGTCTCTAGTCCATATTTAGTGTTAAGAATTGAAAAAGAAACAAAATTTCCAATGCTTTTAAGATTCAAATGCTATACTAGGCCATCCATGTGGAAACAAAGGAAGAAAAAGATGCAAAGCTTCTTTTTATCTCCCTAAGTGACTATGTGTAGCTAAGTATCTATGGAAGAATGAATCCAAAGCCTATTTTTTGTGGCTTTTACAAAGTGCATAAAGTAAACCTAAGATACTTGGTGAAAATGGGCTCAATAAGCCTTACATTTTGAAAAAGAATACTTGCGTTTGGCTATACAGTGAGTCAGTTTCACATAGTGCGCTTGTGCATAGTATGTGAGTTTAGACAGTGTGTAAAACTGCGTGGTATGCACGACTATCAGACTTGAACTTGTACGCACATAGAGAAATGGCAGGCCAAAAATTTGAAATAAACTCAACCAAAACCAAACTGAATTGTAGTATCTGAAGAGTAGGCTAGACCAATTTTGGACCCAACAAACACCAAAGAGTGAGAATAACAATTCTAATAGCCTACTTAAGGAGGAATTCAGATTCCAATCCCCAATATGGTCGCCAATCTGTTTGGGGATTTTGATCACAAGGGTGAGAAAAAAGAGACCCATTTGACTGCCTTGGTAAGCCAACAAAGAAACACATAACAATGGTTAGTAGGTTAATGAACCCACAACCTAGAAAGAAAAAAATAAATCAGGATAGGAATAACAAACAATGGAAACTAAACTAAGAAAATATTAACAAAGGATGCATGAAATTGAACACAAAGAGTGGTTACCCAATAGAGATTGATCTTTGAAATTGAGAACACCAAGAGGAGAAATGTGGGATTTATGAATCCCTTGTTTCTCCTAGGAAGGTCTCTTGAATCCCTCAAAGTAGAGTTATTAATCTCCTATTTTTACTTGAAAATGGTGAAGAAATCTATGACAAATATTTCCAAGAGGTGAAAATCTTTCCCTATGATATACTTAACCAAGCTATTCTCAAGAGCAACATAACAATGCAACAAAATTCTTTCATTTTAACATACAATGGCCACCTATTTATAGAAGCATAACAACGTATTTCATAACTTGTTCCAAGTGTGAATGGGAGGCCTTCAGAGGTACATCCCATATTTTCATTCATGCCAAGGTGAGATTTTGGGTTGATCTTGGGGTCTTGTCTTGAATCACTTCACCCTAGAAGTGGTTGAGGCCCGACCAAATTCATAAATGCATCGTTTCCGCATACGCGTAGATTTTTTCATGGAAATTCACGCATGACGTGAAATTGGCATTGTTTTGGCCCACTTGGATGTGCACGCATTGACTTTGTTGGAAGTGCGCACAAATTTTTGGGTCTTGTACATAATTTTGGTCATATTTCTAGACTTGGTTTTGTAAATATTGGAAGTATGTTGTATCTGTGTTGATTGTTTCTTCATCAATTGTCTGTATTGATATGAGCAATTTTTTGGTGATAACACTTGTCCACTCATGGTCTTCCACCATTGGAATGTACCCAATCCAATGATCACGAGAATTCCAGATCAAAATTTTCATATGAGGCTCCTAAGATAGATCTGACGGTCCTCATATCGTCACACCCAATGGTAAAGGGTCACTTGAGATCCTCAATTGCTCGGTTATTAACTGACACCATTCTTCATCAAAGTATATTCCTCGATATGTATTATTTCAAATCCAACGATCCTAAATATATCAATTTCCATACCCATAGATATACAATCCTTGTCTCTCAAATTCATATTCTTCCCATTGGAAACACTTCCTATGTCCTTTTCTAGATCTTCCTGACCCCTACTTTCCGATAAACTTATTGATGAAACATCCAGGGTTTTAACGACCCAGATCTCATTGGATTGACCTAGAATAAATCAACGAATGTCAACCTCTTGAGATATTTCCATCAGAAGTCCACTTGTGGCTTCACATCTTAGACTTTCCCGATGACCATGCCTCCTGAAGCTCATATCTTTTATGAACGACCAAGATTTGCTTCTTCCATTGAATCAACGACTGTCGTTCTTTTGGGATGAAATAAGGGTTTTGAATAGGGTTAAAAGTGAATTGAGGAATTAGAAATCCTACAGTCCTTCCATACTCTCTTTTCCAGAGTTTAACTTGACTCTTTTGGGATCATAAACAAATCCAATATTTCTCCCAACACAGGAGAAGCAGAATAAATTGCTTCATGTTTCGCCATTTGTGAAGCCATATGGCTTCAGATGTTGTTGACAGATCCATTTGATCTAGAGATGGAAGCCACTATGAACCTATGTGATAACCATAATTGTATAAAGATGATGTGTTCCATGATGAGTCGAAGCTCATAGATATCCGGTATCACTTCATTCATGATATGGTGCAAAGAGGAGCCATAAAGTTCCATTATGTTGGCACAGATGAACATGTTGCAGATGTGTTGACCAAGCCTCTGTCTTGTGTAAAGTTTGAGAACTTTTGAGACAAGCTTGGTGTAGTCCGAAAGGACCTCCCTCGAAAAGGGGAGTAGTGTTGATGCCAACCTTGTGCTGGATATTTCCATCTTCGTGCTAATGTTGTTGTGATGCCAGCCTTGTGCTAAAGATTTCCAGCTTTGTGCTAATGTTGTTATGATGCCAGCCTTATGCTGAAGATTTCCATCTTCGTGCTGATGTTGTTGTGATGCTAGCCTTGTGCTGAAGATTTCCATCTTCGTGTTGATGTTGTTGTGATTCTAGCCTAATGCTGAATATTTCCAGCTTCGTGTTGATGTTGTTGAGATGCCAGCCTTGTGATAAATATTTCCATCTTCATGTTGATGTTGTTCATATGTCAGCCTCATGATGAATATTTCCAGCTTCGTGTTGATGTTAATGAGATGCCAACTTTGTGCTGAAGATTTCCAGCTTAGTGTTGATGTTGATGAGATTCCGGCTTCGTGCTGAAGATTTCCAGCCTAGTGTTGATTTGATGATTCTCCAGACTTTGTGTTATGATGATGATGATGTTGATGTTGTATCAACCTTGTGTTGTTATTGATGATGATGATGTATTAGTGTTATACTAATCTATGCTGATGCAGATGATGATGATGCCATTCCCGCTCCTTGTTGTGGATGATGATATTGATGATGAGAAAAAATTCCGATGATTTATAGATATGCCATTCGATGTTCCAGATGTTGTTGATGTTGTTTCCCTCTCTCTCTCCTGATAATGTTATAGAATACCCTTCTTGTTAAGGGGGAGTGTTGAAATATTGTAACTACAGAGAGTATTCTATTTATTATTGAGTTATTATTTATCTGGTCAATCCCCTTTTGTGAATTGATCATGTCGGGCATTGTAATTGACCAAATCCCCTTTTGTGGATTGGTCAAACCCTTACTCTATTATGAAAATTAATAAGTCAACCCCCAAGCCTAATTAAAGTGGTTTTAACCACTAAGAAGACAAGTCGGCCCTGCCCAGTGAATAGACACCTTTTCAACGCCTCCCAACTTGTGTAAATAAAGGAAGCCAACACCTCATTATCTCACTCAATCATTCGCTCATAAAGTGCGCAAGTTTGGTAGCTACAATTGGGAGAAGAAGGAAGAGAGAGGTGCATTGTGTTGAAAAGTCAACAAGAAACATGTGTCTAATTTACTTTTCCCTTAAATAAATTGAAGAATAAATATTAATCTATTATCTCATAATTACTTGAAATAATTAACTAAAATGGAAAATCAGTTAACTATGGGAAATTCGAGTTCAAAGGTTGGCTGGTAAGACATGGAGGTGACTTGAAGTTGTAACATAGTTATAGGTGTAGTTATGAGAGTTGTGAAGTAGTTTAACTTAGTTAAGTGAGTTAAGCCCATTTGTACTAGTTGTAATTGAACTTACACTAGTGAGAGTTTAGTGAATTAATTATTAATTAATTCAAAATCAGTGAACTCACATGCAACTGAAGATTCACCATGGTTAACTACATGCATGTCAGATCCAGTGGACACCGAGTTGAGATAACAGGTGAAAGGGACAGTTTGGCTATCAGTTGCGATTTGAGTGAAGTGCACCCATGCAATCACACATGCAGTGGATATGATCATAAGCATGTGCAAACTAGGCAATTCGAATTCATTGTGAGAATTCTAATTGCAGGGATTGTGTAGAGGAGGCAGGGTGTCTGGAGACAGAAATTGGCACATGTATTTGCTGAGTTTTGTATGACAGTGTGAGACGATTGTATTGTATTGAGAGCTCTTGGATTATATTTTTGTATGAAATTGTTTCATGATCCATGATATACATAATATATGATAGTGGGGTTTTTACTTTACGCTTTCCCAGAAAAATTTTGGGTTATATGTTCTTGATATTTCACTTTGTGATCGTGGTTTAATTTTCGCAAGAATAATCGATGAAGAGATTATGTATTTAAAAATGGCATATTATTGTTAGATCAGGATAATCGTAGGAAATACTTAATTTGTATTGAAATTTCTACATGGTATCGGAGCCACGGAAGTGAGGTGTGAAAATAATAGTATTTTCACAGGTCCTGTCTCTAGAAGGGTGCGAACCTTAGTACTGAAAACTTTGCACATTTCTGAGAGCATAAATTCTCACACCCTACTCAAAGGATAGGTACGAACTACCTTAGGATTCTAGCAGGCTGCTTAAAGGAGAGGTGTGAACCTCCCTCACCCCACTGTGCATTACAGTGCGAACTCTCTCATAAGGTTCGCAGGCTATACACAGGTGAGGTGCACAATTCCCTTAGGCTAGTAACTGGTCAGGTGAGAACCTCCCAAGGAAAGAAGGATTGCAGCAGTTGAGTTTGTGGTTGGATAACATTTGAATTTGCAGAAGGATTTTCTTGGTGCTACAGTTGATTCAAGATCGAAATTTCTTTCAATGGATTGAGGTTGGAGTATGCACTCGAGGGAAGCTCAAACTACATTACTTGGAAGGACAGGATGGAGGCAGTACTCAAAGATAATGGCTTGAAGGAATACATTGACAAAGATGTTCCTAAGCCGGATGCGACAAACACTATAAATCTTGATGCATGGCAAAAGAAAGTGGAAACGACGAGAAGGATTCTGTTGGAGGGATTACGAGACCACATTGTCTCAAGTATCCATCGAAAATCCACACCACATGCAATGTGGAAGGCTTTGACAGATCTATTCCAGAAAAGTAGCGACCATAGGAAATTGTCGCTCAAAGATAAACTCAGGAAGATCAAGATGGAGAAGGGTGACTCCATTCCAAAATATCTCACGAAGTTTGTCCAATGTCGGGATGAGCTTGAAAGTGTGGGAATAACAGTCGTTGTTGATGATTTGGTGAGCTTGGATCTCTTAGGACTTCCCAAGAGTTGGCACAGTTATCAAGACTCTGTCAATGGAAGGGAAAAATTTCCAGATTGGGAACGAATATGGTCAGATCTAGTGCAAGAGGAGTTCAGGTGGGACACCAGAGATGGATCTTCATAAAAGTGTGATGATGAAGAGGATTGTGCTTTGACTACCAAGTCAAGGAAAGGGAAAGGGAATAAATTCCATTCAAAATCCGAGTCTAAATTCAAGAAGATGGATTTGTCCAAAGTGAAGTGTTTTCACTGTCACGAACATGGACATCTCACTACTAACTTTCCGCAGAAGAGGAAGAATAAGATGGTTGTTGGAGCTGCAACTGGTGAGGCTCTTGTCTCACAATTTTAACTTGACTTCTCTTTGATCGCATGCATGGATTCAAGTGCATCAGGATCGGTGTGGTATTTGGATAGTGGCACTTCCTTCCACATGACGGGAGATAAAGAGTCTTTCAGTGACTTGGAGGAGAAAGATCTCATAATGCATATAGAGATGGGCGACGATGGATGGTACAGTGTGACTGGCATTGGTACCATTACCTTTCAGAGGGAGTTAGGCAAACCATTTCAATTAAAAAATGTTATGCATGTTCCAGGTCTGAAGAAAAACCTGGTCTCAGTCGCAATGTTGGAGGACAAAGGCTATGACGTTGTTTTCAGTGATGGAAAATATTTCCTGCGACATATAGCAACGAGTCAAGTCAAGAAGATTGGGATTCGAGTTAAGAATCTCTACATGTTGGAGGTAGATGGTTGCGGTGCCATGATGGGAAAGGCAGAAAAAGTGGTGAGTCGGGATGAGGGTGAATTATGGCACATGCGATTGGGCCATCTTCATCATGAATCCTTGAAGATCATGCAACAAATATCTACTACACTTCCAAGGGGAAAACTTGCTCAGTTAGATCAGTGCAAGGGGTGCACCCTGGGGAAGTATGTAAAGTCCACGTTTCATGAAAATGAGAACCATGCTTCAGTGATCCTGGAGAGAATTCACACAGACGTGTGTGGACCATTATCGGTTGCTTCAACAACAAAACATAGGTATTATGTTATTTTTGTGGATGACTTTTCTTGTAAATGCTGGATATTCTTCATGCAGAAGAAGGATCAAACATTCTCAAAGTTATGTGAGTTTAAAGCATTGGTGGAGAAAGAGTTAGGGAATAAAGTGAAATCTCTAAGGAGCGATAGTGGTGGAGAATACATATCTAACGAATTCAAAGACTTCTGCAACAAAGAAGGAATTCGAAGAGAACTCATAGCACCTCATAACCCACAACAAAATGGGGTCGTGGAGAGAAAGAACAAAACGATTGTGGGTGCAACATGAGCGATGTTCCATGATCAGGGCCTACCAATGCGAGTGGAAGCATGCAATATTGTGGTTTATGTGAAAAACCGTTGTCCTCATAGAATACTTGGCATGAGTAAACCTAAAGAAGCTTTCAATGGTAAGAAACCTGATGTTTCTCATTTTAAAATTTTTGGCTCATATGTTTATGTGCATGTGACCAAGGATTCCAGGAAGAAGCTGGAACTGATTGCTGAAGTTGGGATATTTGTGGGGTACAAAAAAACACCCCATAATTATCGTGTATATTTTCCGAATAGTAAGATGACTATTATGTGACGAGATATAAAATTCGATGATGGGAAATCCATGCGGTTATCACTTGAGAGGGAGCTAGACTTGCATGCAGAGGAGGAACTGCTGGTTCCCAAATATGAGTATCAAGATGTGGATCAGCCACATGAGGAGGTTCATGGAGTGGAGGAAACCACTCAAGCAGATCCATCCATTAGAAATGGCAGAAAGCGCACCACATAAGATGACAAATTGAGACTAGATGTTGCACAGAATGTAGGAGCCCCTACTTCACAACGTAGACAAAGATAGTCTTATGATCGATTTACTGGATACATGGCTCTCATGAGCAAATGTATTGTGATTGAACCATCTTCCTTTCAGGAAGTAGTGCAGGATCCCACTTGGGTTGATGCTATGGTGGAGGAGTATGAATCCATTGTCAAAAACAGTGCATGGGAAATTGTCCCAAGACCGGTCGACAAATCAGTGGTGGAGGGTAAGCTTTTAATCATTTTTATTTATGTTGATGATTTCATACTGACTGGTGATGAGCAATTGATACACTCATTCAAGGATGACCTTGCAAAGGAGTTTTAGATGAAGGATTTGGGCCTTCTTCATTATTTACTTGGATTGGAAATATGGCAGCGAGATCATGAACTTTTTGTGTCTCAAGGCAAGTATGCAAGGGAGATACTGGGTAAGTTTCACATGGAGGGTTGCAAACCCATGGATACTCCTCTTCTAGGAAATTGGAGGAAAGAGGATGCTACTTCTGGAGAGCTAGTGGATGCTACTGTCTATCGACAGTTAGTAGGTTTGCTAATGTATTTAGTGAACACGAGACCAGATATTTGCTATGCGGTTAACCAACTAAGTCAAGCGATGGTTAATCCTACCAAACTCTTTTGGAAGGTGGGTAAGCATGTACTGAGATATTTGAAGGGCACATCTGAGTATGGATTATGGTACAAACAGACGAATGAGGTGAAGTTTCATGGCTTCACGGATGCAAATTGGGCGGGCAGCCCAACGGACAGAAAGAGCACATCAAGGGGGATCTTTAGTATCGGATCTACAATTGTTTCTTAGTACAAAGATCTGTGGCACTTAGTTCAACGAAATCGGAATACATGGCAGCGATTCAAGCTGCATGTGAGACTATCTGGATGAGAAAGATCTTGGTTGGTTTGTTTGGTTCTCATTTAGATCCGACAATGATTCATTGTGATAATCAGAGTTGCATTAAACTCGATTAATCCTGTGTTTCATGATAGATCTTAGCATATAGATATCCAGTATCATCATCTCAGAGATTGTGTGCAGTGGAAGATCATGTTGCTTCAACAAATTCCTATAGAAGATCATGATGCAGACATTCTGACGAAGGCGCTCACTAGGAACAAATTAGAATATCATAGAGACAGGATTGGGGTGAAGGATAATCCCTTTCTTGTTGAGAGGGAGTGTTGAAGAGTCAACAAGAAACATGTGTCTAATTTACTTTTCCCTTAAATAAATTGGACAATATATATTAATCTATTATCTCATAATTACTTGAAATAATTAACTGAAATGACAAATCAATTAACTATGGGAAATTCGAGTTCAAAGGTTGGATGGTAAGACATAGAGGTGACTTGAAGTTGTAATAGAGTTATAAGTCTAGTTATGAGAGTTGTGAAGTAGTTTAACTCAGTTAAGTGAGTTAAGCCTAGTTGTACTAGTTGTAACTGAACTTACACTAGTGAGAGTTTAGTGAATTAATTATTAATTAATTCAAAATCAGTGAACTCACATGCAACTGAAGATTCACCATGGTTAACTAAATGCATGTCAGATCCAGTGGAGACCTAGTTGAGATAACAGGTGAAAGGGACAGTTTGGCTATTAGTTGTGATTTGAGTGAAGTGCACTCATGAAATCACACATGCAGTGGATATGCTCATGAGCATGTGAAAACTAGGCAATTCGAATTCATTGTGAGAATTCTAATTGCAAGGATTGTGTAGAGGAGGCAAGCTGTCTGGAGACAGAAATTGGCACATGTATTTGCTGAGTTTTGTATGATAGTGTGAGACGATTGTATTGTACCGAGAGCTCTTGGATTAGATTTTTGTATGATATTGTTTCATGATCCATGATATACATAATATATGATAGTGGGGTTTTTAGCTTTATGCTTTCCCGGAAATTTTTTGTGTTATGTGTTCTTGATATTTCACTTTGTGATCGTGGTTTAATTTCCGCAAGAATAATAGTAGAAGTGATTATGTATTTAAAAATTGAATATAATTGTTAGATCAGGATAATCGCAAGAAATACTTAATTTGTATTGAATTTTCTACACATTGCTCAGTGTTGGATATTCTCTAGTGTTTCGGTTTATTGTCTTGGCATTGTATTGTCTATTTATATTAAGGAAGTTTTTGTTGGGTTTTCTCCCCCATGAGGATTTCCTAGGATAAATGTTCTGTATATTGTGATTGTTTTTCTCTCAGTGATCCTACCTATGTTATTGTTATCTAGTAAATTGAAATGAAACCTAATAATAGATCAAAACTTAACACTCTTTTCCTCTCAGCATCGTACCATGCCTCTTCCACATGGTCCTGCACTTTCTTTGCGACTAAATATTCATCTTTTGTAAATGTGAGTTCAGGAACACTCTTATGCACCTTCATCTTCTTATGTTGGTGTTCTACTTGCACTAATGTCCTCTTCATGGGAAGAGTTTATGTCTGTGTTATTGTACTTGGTATGTCCATGTCTGGGACATCTCCTCCTCCTAGTTCCTCTGGCGTAGAAACATTAGTATCCTTTTACGCTCCTCCATTTATTACTTCTGCGTTGTCCTTCTCTAGCGTTGAAGGCTAGGGGACAAGGTTATTTTTCCTTGACTTTCTAATTATTGTGCTCCCCCCTATTTCCTTAGTGTGATCTGTTTCCTTTCTTGTATTCATTGCTGGACTGTTTGATTTATTTGAAAGGATAAATTTTGCTTGATTATTACCTTTTGACATGTTCTTGGAAACTACTGGTACCTTCCATTCTTCAGGACAATCTTTCATGACCCACTCCACTTCTTCTCCTATCACATAATACGTTAGTTGTAACCATTCCTTCTTGGGATCTCTCTTGGCCTGGATCCACATATTGGGTGTATACACCTGAAATTTTTCTATGATTTGATGCTCTTACACCACTTTTGGTGGTATCCTCCATGTATCATGCAATTTTTCCTACATCTCGTCATAATACATAACAAATATTCTATTATTTTCCTTCCTTTGTTTTGCGTTTGAATTGTGCCATAATGTTTTATACGTCGATGCATGATACTTCCCTAGCCTCGGGTAAAATTCACTATATTTGGGTTCTCCCCAACCCACCAAAGCTATCAATATAATCAACCATGCATAATGGAACTCTGTTCCAAGATCTTTTGATTCCTTGCAGTCATCCAAAAACAAATTCAGTAAATATGGGGTCCAACTGAGTAAACTACCTTTCACACACTACACGACTGTTGCTATAACTCCTATAAGTGTTTCTTCCTTGCGACATTTCCTTAGAAGTTTACAATCCATCAAATTGGTTGCTAATATCATCGCAAGTTCACTGATTTTGTTAATTATCAACCCCCTAGATCCTTTGTTAGTGCTATATTTCTTCTTCATCTCCTCTGCCAAATTTTTCTCCTTTGTCTTGTCATCTAAATAATGTTCCAACTTTTCTCCATCTATTGGAAAACGAATAATTCCCGCAATTAAATATATATCTATTGATACCGGCCTATCCATCCATAGAACACCCCCATGCACCAAGGACAATAGTGTTTCACACAATTATTCACATCTTTTCCTCTCCAAAAGTGGGAAATTTCCAATAGGTTCATGATACATGTGCTATACAATCCTGTTATCCACTGTTTTGGCTCTAAAATTGAATCTCCCGATGGACCTGTTCCTTTTCTCTCCATATAGGCTTGTGGTGAAAACTCAGGGAAATTGTCCCTGTCTATAATGCCATGGTCGACATACTTCAGTTTATCCATAGATTGTAACTTGCCAGGAAGGATCTTGACTCCTTCGGGTATGCGTGGTAGTGTAAGTGTTACTTCTTTCTGTTTGTACAATGATCTTTGTACTGTTTGTTTTCCCTTTGGTTTCTCTGTCATTGTCGATGGCCCTGCTTCTTCGTGCACATCCTCTTCTTCTTCTGCATCTGAATTATGTTGGTCTGTGATATCCTCCACCTATACCTATTCTTCTGACTACTGCACTAGCTCTACAATAAGTTGTTGTGTTTCTTTATCCTGTTCTCTTGGCTCATATGAATTTGTTCACTCTTCGTTTCCTTCATTCATATACTACAGTGCTCCTAATCCAAGTTGTTGTGTAGGGTTTTATGTGTCATTCTACTGGTCGACCTCCATTTCTTCTGTTACTGGATCATTTTCTTCGACCATAGTGTGACTAACTGGTTTAGTGTCGAGAGATGAGATTACATCCACATCTACCACTCCTTCTGGCTGAATAGTGTTTGCTTCTTCGACTACTTTCTCCTATGGAGACCTTGTGGCGATGTGTGTTTTTCTCACGATTCGGCTAGGAGCTCCAATATTCAGTGGCACCATTCTTCTAAATCCTACAAATGTTGCTCTGAATCTTCATTGAATACTTCGGAAATACCCAATCTCATTGATTTTTTTCTCCTTAGCTCTCATTTTCTCAATGTCACAATGAGTCTTGCATTGCAAGTTTTTTTCTTTTATAAGTCTCATCATAAATGCTCTGTCGGGTTGTACTTTTTCGATCATTGGTTTTCCTCTTTCTGATTGCTTTATGTCTCGGTGCACTGCATTTTATGTATTGTCAACTTTTTCTTATGCACGATGTCTTCAGGTTCTATCATACCACTTACTAGCTTCTGTTGCACGCTATATCATCTAAGTGTTTGTCTACCACTTATACATCTACTACCTCTTTTTGTATTTTTCTCATTTTCCCACTTTTTTCTTCTCTTTTTCTTTTAACTCCTACTATATACACTATGTACAATTCTACTTTTCTATGCTACAACTACTGAGGGTTACTGGGTTGATTGTCCCTATACAGTTTCAGTTGATTGCCATTCACCAATCCTTGAATCTCTTTTCCTGCTATATCTTGCAACTACACAACACCTCCATCTTTGATAAACTTGATCTCATATGGCCCTAGCCAATGCATCCTGGATTTACTTGGGCGTTGTAAGTATTTTTTGTCCTAGAGAAGAACCATATCTCCTTCCTTAAACATTTTCTTCTTAATGTGTCTATCATGCCAAGCTTTGTCCTTTTCTTTCTATACTTCCTGATGGAAACCAACCATAATCATGTCTTCTTCTAGTTCCATGAGTTGAAACAATCGTTCTTGAGTTGTGCCTCTTTCTTTCATATCTGTAATGGCTGCAATGCTCAGAATATGTATCAAATACTCCAAAGGGACCACTGCTTCCTATCCATACACCAATCTGAAAGGTGTATGCCCTGTAAGTTTCTTGCATCTAGTTGTATAAGCCCATAATACTACTGGTATCTTCAGATCCCAATCATCCATGTTCACATTACATATATTAGTTAAGGCATTCTCCAATATCTTGTTAAATGATTTCACTATGCCATTGGCCCGAGGATGGTATGGAGTGCTCTTCTAATGGTGTATCTCAAATTATTCAATTATTTCCTAGATGGTGCTATTGATAAAATGATTTCCCCGATCACTCATCATAATTATAGGGAATCCAAATCTTGTAATTACATGTTCAAACAAAAAGTGTGTTGCAATCTTTTATTGTTGCTACTTCATCCCATCTAGTTAGATATTTTTTCGTTGTAATGATATACCTTGCTCCTAATATTCTAGATGGTGGATTGATTGGTCCTACAAAGTCTACTTCCCACTTGTTAAACACTTTAAGGTTTACCTGAGGTCTTAATGGAATTTCATCCCTATGATATGGCTTTCCTACCCTTTGATAGAGATCACAAGTCTGACAATACTCCTTTGCATCCTTAGAAATTGTTGGATACCATAGTCCTACGCGCAATATCTTTTGCGCAGTAGCCTTTCCTACATAGTGTCCTCCAACTATTCTTCCATGTGCTTATGCTAAAACGATAGAACATTCATGTTACATGACACATCTCTTTAAATATTTTCTAGACCTAATTTATATACGTGTCCTGCAATAAGTTGGTAGTCTGCAACCCCAACTACCAAAATCTTCTTCTGCGTAGTATTGTATTCCTTTGGTGAAAATCCTGTACTCAAAAATTCAATAATATCAACAAAATATTCATCAACTATCTACAATGAAAAGAGTTGTGCATTGGGAAAAATTTCCTCCAAGTTGCTTTGTTCCTCTCCATTAGTTATCCTGGATAGATGATCTGGCCCTGCATTCTATCTTCCAGGTTTCACAACTACTTCAAAATCAAACTCTTGAAATAATAGAAACCATATACATATTCTTCCCCCCAACACTGATTTGTTGACCAAATATCTAAGAGCAGAGTGATATTTAAACATTTTAAAATGTTGGCCTCACAAATAACGTCTGAATTTTTGTAATGCATAAACCATAGCCAAACCTTCTCTTTTTGTTGTATTGGAATTATGTTCTAAATCTGACAGTTTCCTACTTGAAAATGCTATAGGGTGATGTATTTCACCTTCTCCTCACTGTGTTAGTACTTCTCCAAGTACTATTGCAAATGCATCCACATGAACATGGAACTCTTTTGACCAATCTGGAAACACCAAAGTTGGCACTGTCACCATTTTCTCCTTCAATAAGTCCAAAATTTGTTGGCACTCATCATTCGATTGAAACTTGATATCCTTCTTTAACAATTTATCCAAGGGCACAATAATATGTGCATAACTCTTTATGAACTTCTTATAATATCCCACATGACCAAGTGTAGCTCTTAATTGGTGCACTGACTTAGGTGGTGGTAAATTAACAATGACAACAATCTTGGTAGGGTCAACCAGTAGGCCCTGTTTATACACCACATTCCCTAGCAAAATTCCAAATGGTGCGTTGACTATGTATTTCTTAATGTTTAATGAAATTTGACACTGTATACACCTGTCCAACATCAATTTTAAAACTTCAACATGATCTTTCAATAAGATAAATACTGTCCAATCATCCAAATAAACCTCCAAAAATTTATGTATAAAATCTTTAAATGCAACTACCACTACCCTTGAAAATATAGAAGGGGAATTCTTCAATCCAAAGGGAATCACTGTGTACTGATATGAACCCCATTATGTGGAAAATGTAGTCTTATGACGATCCT
>WSFP011406289.1:0-25453 GCA_009831015.1 Picea engelmannii | reverse complement strand
TAATAAAACCACACAATTCCAATCATATTTTAGGATCTATGTAATCTAACTCCAACAATAACGCTAAAGAGTATATTATTCATTTTCTATTCTATTTGCTCCTAAATAACCGAAAAGTCAATCAAGATGATATCATGAAATGTGGGAAAAAGGAAGATATTTATACATTTTTCATAACCTAACACTTACAATGAGCTGAGAACTTATGACACCACAATGATCGAACACAAAATACCTTTGAAGCCCGGTGTTAAACCTTTCAGACAGAAACTCAGGAAAATCAATCCCATTTTATTACCCGTGGTCGAAAAGGAAGTTAAAAAGCTTTTGGATGCAAAAATAATTGTGCCACTGAGATACTCTGACTGGGTATCTAACCTGGTCCCGGTTAGGAAGAAGCGTGGAGAGATAAGATTGTGTGTGGATTTTAGAAATCTAAATAAATCCTCCCTCAAAGACAATTATCCACTTCCCAAAATGGATCACGTTTTGGAGAAGGTGGTTGGGGCAAATAGAATGTCAATGATCAACGGGTTTTCGGGTTACAATCAGATCATTGTCAGTGATCACGATAAAGAGAAAACAACCTTCACCACCCCTTGGGGCACATTTATGTATGAAAAAATGCATTTTGGTTTAATGAATGCAGGTGCTACCTTCCAACGTGCTATGGATATCGCTTTCTTCGGTGTGAGGTATAAATTTGTGGTCATTTACCTCGATGATCTGACTATTTTTTCCAAATCCGATGAAGATCATCTGATACACCTCAAGCAAACATTTGATAAGTGTCGAAAATTTGGTTTGTCTTTAAACCCTAAGAAGTCTCACTTTGCGATGCAAGAAGGTAAACTCCTAGGCCATATTGTGTCTCGAGACGGAATTAAAATCGATCCTAAAAGGGTTGAAGCCAGACACTATAAATATCCCTAGAAATGTAAAATAAATTCAGTCGTTTTTAGGAAAAATAATTTTTTTGAGGAGATTTATCCTGAATTTCGAAATCATAAAATTGATCACAGTTATGCTAAGGAAGAACAACGAAGTCAAATGGATAGCAGAAGCCAAAGCATCATTTGCACGTATCAAGAAATTTAAAATTGAAGCACTTGTGTTGGCCAGCCCTGATTATCTCAAAGGGTTTCTGATTTTCTCATTCGCCTTCGAACACACGATCGCAGAAGTACTCCTCTAAAACAACAAAGAGGGTTTTGAGAAACCGATAGTATTATTTAGTAAGAGCCTTAGAGATGCAGAATTGAGATATGATATGATGGAAAAACAAGCATACGCTATGGTAAAGGCAATGAAGGCTTTCATAACCTATGTGTTACACTCTAAGGTAATTGCATATGTGCTCACTTGTTATGTAAAAGATATATTGGTGCATCCCGACAGTGACGGGAAGAGAGGTTGGTGGCTCGCTAAAATTCAAGAATTTGATTTAGAGGTCAAACCGACAAAGCTCATAAAAGGACAAGGTTTGGCTAAGCTCTTAGCTGAATCAAATTTCATAGCACTCGGAATAAATAACCTTCAAGAATACCAGGGATGTGTGGACATAGATGAATTTGATGACCAAACAGCTCCAACCAGAATCGAAGAGAATTTTGTCTTATCAGGTTGGTATAAAGACATAATATCGTACCTTCTGACCCTGAACTGCTCGAGCGATTTATCTCCATCTAAATCCAGGACACTAAAATTACATGCGATAAAGTATTGTATATCCAAGAGCCAATTGTTCTGGAAAGACCCTCTAGACTTCCTTTTGGTTTGTTTGGTAGAATCAGAAGCAGAAAAGGTCATAAACGAATTTCACGAAGGAGTATACGGAGGACATCATGCGTGGAGAGTAACGGCTTATAAAATCCAGAGGGAAGGATATTACTGGCCTAAACTCTTTTCATATGTCAATACCAAAGTCAGAGCCTGTAAATCTTGCCAATTGTTCGCAGGCAAGAAGAAACTCCCAACATTACCTTTGGTTCCGATTAAAACGGATGCCTCGTTTCAACAATGGGGGTTGGATTTTATAGGAGAAATTAACCCACATTCCAGCGCTCAACATAGATGGATCCTGACCTCTACCGATTATTTCACCAAATGGGTGGAAGCTATTCCAACCAGAAGAATGACAGATTTGGTGGTGATAGAGTTTCTGGAAGAAAACACACTATCTAGATTCGGCTATCCCAAAAAAATAGTTACAGACAATGCCCAAGCATTCAAATCTATGGCGATGGTCATCTTTTACCAAAAATATAATATTATACTGGGCCATTCTACAACATACTACCCCCAAGGCAATAGGCTAGCCGAGTCATTGAATAAAAGCCTAATTACCATAATTAAGAAAGTGTTGAACGAAAACAAAAAATCTTACGCCTTGTGGGAAAATAGGATAGGCACCAAGAAATCGATTGGCACTTCTCCTTTTCAAATGGTGTACAGGACCGGCGTAGTGCTATCCATAAATATGGCCCTACCCGTGATGAAACTTTGGTAGGATGAAAAAGAAGAACCAAATCACGTCACAAGAAGGATAAATCAGTTGATCGAAGTTCAACAGAACAAAATGGAGCTAGATGAAAGGCTTCAGAGGTATCAAGATAATATGAAATCACTGTTCGATCATAAGGCTAAAGACAGAAAATTCGTCCCTGGTGATTTAGTTTTAAAATGGGATGCTAGAAGGGAAGATTCAACAAAACATGGAAAATTTGACCATATCTAGTATGGTCCATTCAAAGTCACAACTTCTAAAGGGGAGAACTCGTTTCTGTTAGAAACTTTGGACGGTAAAACCCTTAACGCCCCCATCAACGGGCGCTATCTGAAGCACTATATGCAATAAATAATTTCTGAATTTCCACTGTACATACTGGTTTGTGCTTTTGTTTTTATAGCTTTTCGGTAAGTTTTATTTTATTTTTCATCGCAAATAATACAGGTTAGTGATACAAAATCTTCAACACATTGAATTCCATAAATTTTAAAATCCTAACGCTCTTCGTGTTGTTTTCTTACAGGATTCTAGTTTACTACCCAAACATCATAAAGAGGTGAATGGATGGTCATGTATTGGGAAATCGATTCGCCCGAAATAGGTGATAAAAGATAATTTACTAAGATGAGAATGAAATGGTAAGGCAAAGGTACAAATTCCCCAAATATTTAGATTGCAAATGAAGGTCACCTAAGTGCAATAATGGGCTCGTGAGTATGATTTTTTTTCGCTCGATGGATTATCAAAAGAGTAATTTTTGTTGTGGATTCTAAAAAGTTCCCCTGGATAAGATAAAAATAATCAAAATAAAACAGAAGAAATGAAGCGTCCTAAATAAGAAAACAGTTCCAATAGTCAGGATTGCGTTATAACACCCGTGCTTGCAAAATCCGAAACCTCCCTTGCCGCTTTGTTCTGAATCTTTGATTCTTTCCCCCTGAATCCTGATATCTTACCATGGTTTTCACAGAAGAAAAAGAGGTTGCACTTTAGCTCTGAAATCTGACAAACGATTTTTCTGAATGCCAGCAAAAAGGTGTCAAGTTCTTGTGAACCCTCAACTGTCACTGAACTTAGATATGCTTAGGCTAATCCTAACTCCCTTAGTTTTTTCAACAGGTCCTGACGATTAGTCTTGCTCAAAAGAAGGCCCCTGGAAATAAACTCTCCCCTAAAGCTTCCCTGCCAACTAAGATGTTTAGAAGGTCAAAGTAAAATTGATCCAGAGTAATCAAAATGAGTGAGCAGACGTCAACTGCAAAGTTATACGCAGATATTACCCCTGGTATACCTTCTACTAATTTATTTCCCCCACTTCATGGCAAAGGAAAATATAAGACGGATGGTGAAAGGAAATTCAAAAAATTGATTTCCCCCATCTAGTCCGAAAAGAGATGATGAAAGGAAATTCACGAAATAATTTCCCTCATCTCAGCATTTAAATGCAAAGTTATGGCTCAAAGTGGTGAAAGGAAATTCAATAAAGGGAATCAGACAACTTCACCAGGGTACTGAACAGGCTCGCTGGCAGTGAAGCAATGTCTAAAATATCTGTAAGCATGTTACACATGAATTGTATTGTACCCTGGTTATTAGTTTTCTTTGAAACATTATATTCATCCAAGGTGCGTGCAGGACTCCCCGTTTAAAAACATCGAAGTTACTTCACCTTGATGCAAGAAAAATCAACAGAACCTGTTCAAATCCCCAAGGTTGTTTTGATCATCTTGAGCAGGCCCGAATTCAGTATTAGAGGAGCAGGAGAACTAATTTTGAGAAAATAGATTGATTAAGTTTGAAATCTTTCAGAAGTAAAGTGAAACCCCCTTCTTCCCTCTATATCCTCTTCCCAGACAGGTTTCGCAGAAGCAAAATAATGACTCCATTTACCCAATAAAGGCACTTGGTCTACTGTTCTTCTCGTCCCGCAAGGAGATGAGATCCCTAGTTGGAGTCTATGTTGGAGCACCTTTTATTTTTCGAATAATCTGGTCATCAAAGGTCAGAGCCGCCTATTTCTAAGTATTGAAACGATACACCTAAGACTAAAAGTTGGATTTCATGATTTCGTATATATCATGGTCATACATAACTGAAAACTTGATATCCCGACAAGTGAAGTGACGAAGTTGAATTAAGTTTAATCACGGTTTTTTAACTTCTAAATAGGGGTTATCACCGTTGATACATCATGCTCTCGCATTCCAGGAGTCACACCTCGAACGCCCTTCGAATGTTCGACGTGCGAAGTTGAGAAGTTTTGTTTAAGTTAAAACCGGTTAATAGCAAGAATAATGACCTTTAAGCCATATTTAATCTTCATCGCGATTTCGTGACTCGACGGTCGTTACCCCAGAAACAACACATTTGTAACTCCAATCCTTGAAGTCGCGATTTTTGTTAATTAATCGGGGTTAATTAAAAGCTTAAGCCAAACCATAGTTAATCAACCAAATCGCAATATCGCGGATTCAATGACTAGGAGTAAGATTATCCGATACTGCGAACTCTGAAAAAGGGATTAAAGGCTAGACACACTTAATAAAAGGTTGAACTGAATTAATTAACACCTTAAACAACCTTCAACCCGTACAACCTACAGATTGATATTTAAACGTTGTCGCGATCCTCCCGATTCACGAATTATCAAACACTTATGGCATTTATTAAGAAATTTAGTGAGGTGACTGATAGTAAGATCTCGTCTTATTTCTAAATATTTCTATTAAATTATTTAAATGTTTTGTCAGCAAGGACTCACATAGACTTGAGTACTCAAAGCGAAAAGGTTTCAGTCATTATCTTAGATTTCTTTCAAATTTACGCAGAGCCAAGTTCACCAAGATAACCACTGTTTGTGTTTCCATTTTCTATGACAGGGTAGTCAATCACAAGGTTCTACATCATGGCTCCACGAAAAGCGCCCAAGGAAGCTGTCAAGAGTTCAGGTCAAGGTTCAGATATTATTTCTAATACCTCACCTAGAACTATCAATATTGTCAAAACATGGACGTATGTCTCCGACATTCTGCAATCTGAGTTGATAGATTGTCCAGATGATTCCAGTGATAACAAGAAAGATGACTTGTCCACCAAATACAAAATCATCACTCAGTCGGAGATGCACAAGGTTGCAGCAAGACCACATATTTTTCCCTATTATGATATGATCAGATGGGCATTGGACCATGTAGACATCCCGACTAGAAAAATTTTCAATGAGCAAAAGGTGGCAATTGGGACATTCAGACCAAAGAATTTACAGGAAATGTATAAATTGTCTCCCACACCAGACCTTACTCACAATGTTGGATTCTTGGAGGATTTAAAAAAGAAGGAATGGGAGCAGTTTGGGAAAAGATTATCCTACCTGATCAAAGACTGGGTTTCGCACCCCATGAAATTTAGGGCTGATATTAATGGAATTTATTCAATCTCATCATTGGTACCACAATTCATGTATATAGCAATGATGCTTTGCAGACTATATGGGAAGGAGGACACCTCTCACTTCTTTCTCATGCACATAGTAGCAGAGGGATTCTCTTTCGACTGGGCCAAATTGTTGTCAGACGGTCTGGCCAGTCGAATTACAGAATATCGAGCACAAAAGGCGAGCGGGAAAGCATCCTCATTCTTCATGTCTGCTTACATCATGGACGCTATTTTCTTCATGACACCTTTCCCACTAATGAACTAGAGCTGGAATCCAACTAATGCAGAGCCTATTCATGTATTCCACTCAAAATTCTAGGAAGATAAAGCTAAAGAATTTGTTTACGAGATTTTCAACTGGGTAATGGTACCAATGCATGTCTCTATCTTTGGCCATCTGCCTCTCAGGATTTCAGATAAAATCATAGCCAACCTGAGCAGCGTGGTAGATTGGTATATAGAAGTGGAATTTTCTTATATTAGGGTTTTTGGCACCTTTGTCCCCCAATATGCTCTATCGCTATTCTTACCAGAAAAGCTAGTGTGTCACGAGATCGCTAGGAAAACTGTGCTCGGTGGGATAAGCAAGGAGCTCAAAGGAGTATCGAAGAAGGTATGGCCACCTTTCCCGATTCACATTGGTACATATTCTTTATTAGACTTCGTCCATGCCAAAGCAGAGGCTATGGCCTTGGAGGAAATGAAATTAGTGGACATTGAGTTTAAGAAACATGGCCCTAATAAGGTTGTGAGTAATCACATGGCAAGTTGTGGGCTAAAGAGATACGAACACAAAGACTCACCTCATGAAAAAATCTTTCGAGGTGCGAGGTCCTACTCTGAAGTCTTGAGCCGGGTTCAAGATCTGTTGCCCGGTGATATGACCAATTTTTATACATTCCAAGAGCATAAGAGAAGTTGCCTCCCTAAAATTTTACAGGGCAAAACCTCACAACCTTCGAGTACACAGCAAGCAGAAGATAAAAGTTCAGCAGGTGAGAACCTTAGCAAACAAGAGACTCAGGACAAGCCAGAGGAAACTAAGATCTTGAATCAGGAAGAAGAGATCCCCAACCAAGAAGAAGGAAACCCAGAGATAGCTACCAAGGAAATCGGCAGCCCCATTGCATCCTTCACTCCCTTACAATTCACGAAGGGGAACCCCGATACAGACTGGATATTCAAGGAGGACCTGACACCTATTTATGTAGAAGAGTTGCCTCCTAATGAATTATCTTCAGTAAGAAAAGGAAGGCCATGGTGAAACAAGAAACATACCAAAGAGCGGGCATAGTGGCTAAAAAATACAAAATCCTGGCAAATGGGGAAGCCTTGGAAGAGGAATAATTCACCGATAAGATAGTCGGAACATTGGGGGATTACGCAACAACCAACCAATATTCAGTCAGAACTTTGAGGGCATGGTTGAAACAGAAGAACCTATTGATCAACAAGTTAGAGGCCCGGTTAGCAATGACAGAGACGAATGCCAGGGAGGAAGAAAACAAAGGTTTCAAGCAAGCCAAAGTGACTGATCAACAGGAAATCAAGAGACTTAAATCCGACCTTGAGCAGATGCATCATTCGACACAAACAATCCAAATGAAAGTAAGTCAACAGGAAGAGAAAATAAAATTGTTGCAGTCTAAATTAATTTTTGTTGAAAACCAGGTCATAGACATAATAGTATTCCAATCCCAAGCCACGGAAATACGAAATAAGGTAGAAGTAGCTCAACAGGTTCTACTTGCCAAAGTAGAAACCATACAGAATCATTTCCATATGATAGAACAAGCATTGAAGGATATCTCCTCAAGAGAAAGAGAAGCAACAAAAGCTCGGATTGCTTTCCAAGAAGTTGTTATAGAAACAACGAAAGAAGAGGTGGCAATCAGTTCCAGGTTGTCTATCCCAGAGCAAGCCATAGGTAACATCCTACTGAAGGCATGGGAACATAATATATCCGAGAGCAGAAAAAGAGATAAAGAAATGAGAGATGCTTGTGAATAAACATTCGGCTTGATAAATAAAAATTTGTTAGATCTCAATAAAGAAAGTAGTGTTGGGACACTGGGCAAAATTAACATAGCCAAACATCTGCTGGATATCAAGGAAAATGGGGAAAAAGGACAAATTGAATTATCCCAGGTAAGTCAGGTCAATATCTCCCAAGTGGATAAATGGTTGATAAGACCAAGCTTGCAATTGTGGTCTATCATCATGGAAGATCGACAAGTAGGAAAAATATTTCCACAGTTGGAAAAGGATTGTTACACTTTCGAGGCGAACAGTCACGCCGAACCTTCCAAGATGATAGCCCAGTTTTTAGAAAAACGTGTTTTTTGTATCGAGCAGGGGAAAGGGAAGACTTCTCGAGGCAAGTAATGGAAGATGCTACTCCCATCCTATTTTTGGAGCCAGGGAACAAGAAAAGAAAACGCCCTACCCACGTGGAGGAAGACAAAAGCCAAGGAAGTGAAACGCTTCATTTTCCATTTGTAACCGAAATTTAAAGAATTTTAAAATTTTGTATAAATATAATTTTGAGAGAAGAAGCAAAGGCTTTTTTCCTTTAGCCGATTGTACCAGAGAATATCTCTTTCACCAGAATTAATACAAGGCAGATCAAAGACTCTTTTTTCTGTCAAGACTGGGTTATGTGTTTCTTCTGCTGTTTTCTCATTTCACATCATTTCTCATATGTGTCTTTAATGAATGCTTAGCTGCAATTTAGTACAACTTCTACTGTGGTGTTCATTTTTTTTTTAGTTATCTAATCGTTTACAGTTTTTCCTCTGTATCGGCTATCAACAGGTACAAGACCTGTGAATTGTTTAGATTTCTATTTCATATGCTTCATTAAAGTTTTTCTTTCTTATCTTCTTCTTCTGTCACAAGGTCAGATTCTTCCCTGATTGATGCTTCACATTGTTTAACATATCTATGTTTTCTTTCGCTTCATGCATGGTTTTCAATTTTAACTCAGTTACGAAAAACGACCTATGATTTTGTTATACTATTAATTCGATTGTGGGATTCTTTCTTGTATAATCTAAAGGTGAAACAACAACCAATGCTTTACAAAAACTTCGTTCCTTTATGACTGTCCCTGTGGCATGTCAACCCAACTTAGAACCCAGTCTCTTAGATCAAACCAGCCTTACTTTAAACCTTTTTGATACCATTATGAAAACTGCTACTACCCGGGATGAACTTGAACGTTCATGGGCGGCCATTGAACGTGATATAAACATTCAAGAACAGTTAGAAGCTAGACCTAGACAACTTAGAAACTAGCCTTAGCTTCTTTTCACAGTTGTTTTCTCCAGTTACATCTTTCACACTTTTTGGATGCCTAGACTCGGTACTTTATAGCCTTAAGTACAGACTCTGGAACAACAGAGGGCAGGGTTAGGAAGGAGGCATAGCTCACGGAGAGAGAGAGCTTGAGGCCAAAAATGGTGAGTTGTTGAATTTCCCAATACCTCCCTTCATTTCATGGTAATAATGAATGACTAAAAACTTAGGAATTAACTCAAATCTAATGCCTGGAAGGTTTTCTAACTTAAAACTTAGTAGGAATTCCTTCAATGCTTTCAAGGGTTTGAATAGCTTCGATTAGTTTGAGTTGATGTCTCCAATAAAGGGGTCCAAAAAGGATTTGGCATGGATGCAAGAAAGTGAATGTGGCTAGATGGACATGAGGCACAAAAGAAAACCCTACTTATGATTCCAGAGTAGGTAGATGAACCCTAGTCGGCCCTTTGCTAGGTGAAGAGAAGAGAGGAGAAGAGATCTACTCGTAGGTATTTTTTGAAGAGATTTATTCCTTCAAGAATTGATCTCAGCTATTTGATATTGAGATCAATGTCTTAAATGGTGGATATTCACTCCTAATATTTGTTGTAAAAATTATCAAAAAACTTGAAATTTGTTACCAAAAATTGCCAAAAACCTTGAGATTTGTTACCAAAAAATTGTAGCATGTAATTCTAGAAGTCTTCCTTGAGATTGAGCTTACAGTGGATGTTCAACAATTTATATTGGTGTTAAATTAGTGAAGAGATGTTTTGGATGAGAGTCATAATTTTCAAGGTGTGAGATGGGATGGGTAATGGATAGTATACAAGTAGGGAGCATAAATGGGTTGAATAGGGTAGATTTCTTGGGTACTAAGGTCACCATGTTTACACCTCTTATGTCTTTGCAAGGTTAAGAATTTCCAAAGAACATAAAAATTTGAAATCCTTATGTGACATTCCTCTTATGAAACAAGGATTTGTATCATTTTTTCTTTATTACATTATTATTTTCAATGTTGTATAGGTGTACTAATTAGTGAACTATGGCATTTGCATGGTATTTTTAAAATTTAGGTCATTTTGCTTCCATTTATCTAAAATTTGGGTCATTTTCCTTCCATTTATCTATCTATCATACTTTTGTCATTAGCAATGCACACATAGTAATCTATCAAGAAATTATTTATTTTCTTAAAACCTCTTGCTCCTTCCCATAGCTAGTTTTCATCAAAGTTGAAATTCTTGCATTTCATTTTCCTCTTGCATGGTTTAAAGAGTCGATTTGAAACACCATCAATTTCACGACCACTCCTTTGAGTAATAACAGCCTAAAATCAAGCGCTAATTAAAATTTATCTAGCAACTTTTCTAGGGCTCTTCAAACCCATCTTAGCTTAGGTGTAGAGATTTGGAATAGGATTGTGAGAATAAATTTCCAAAGCTACTAAACAAACATAAATCTTTGAGTTAGGGAGTGAAATCCAGTTTTTATATCACTGACTTTGGGAAGCTCTTCTAACACAAGGGTCAAGCATGAGGTCGTATTGGAGCCAACAGAGTAATCAACCCTGATTTGTTGGTCTTGGTGTCGATTGTCAACTGTCCCCCCTCTTCTTTGGTATAGTAGGTGGTACCATAGAGGACATAATATTTTAGACTTCCTACCCAAGGTGACAGCACAAGGAAGGTGGTGTTGTACCTGGGATCGACATTGGCTAGACTCACTCGGACTCCTTGGAGGTTTTCCCACTACTTAGTGAGGCAACTTGCACCAAGGTGTTAGTTCGTTAAGCTGGTTGTCAATGTAACTTTTCCACCTTCTGAAACTCATCCCCTTCACGCATTGATCCTGTGATGTTGGACTCCATAACCAACTAGCGCTTCTTTGTGAGAAGGTTTTTTTGCATGCTTGACTACTAGATTAATTAGCGTGTGCTGATAATACAAGTGTGAAAGAGTAACACTATGGTAATCATTATGAGCTTATTGTGATACCAACAGGATACTAGTAATCAAGTAGAACCATTGTACTAATTAGTGTTACATCTTGATAGAGCAATGCTTATGCATATCCAATTTCATAGACTAGTTAGAAATATTGATTAAAGAATAGAGCCTTTTAACTATAATTTTAGAGTAATTCAACCTTTTGATTTATCTTTTCTTTCAAAGAGTTATAGTATTAATGAGAAAAAATTTGTGTGTTCTTAATGACTAACATTTTTTCTAACCTTCTACAAATTACATAGAGCATTATTGTTTCATCGTTTCCTACTAGCTTCCATTAATTTTTACATGTAAAGAGTTCAACATGTCTATTGTGATTTCACCTCTTTTAGTTGGACTTCATTGCTCTTTTCTATTGTGTTTGAAAATATATAAGGATTAATAAGGTGTTTCATACATAATACAAGGCTTTTTCTAGGGCTTAACACTCTCAACACAAGATAAAATACACTTTACCCTTCATGACTATCAAAACACCAACATACTAAGTCAAATGGTATAATAATTATTTGTAGGAACCCCAATGGTTTTGCAACTGATATGATTGCAATGACACTATGATTTCAACCAAGTATCAACCTTCAACATGACTTGACATAGATAACTTGACTTGACTAAATAAACAAAAGTCTTGGACCTCTTGACCATGAGGAATTACTAGTACTAAATAAAATAAACAAACACGCAAGGACCCAAAGACTTACTAGTAGCAAACACACTAACTTGAATCAAACTTGCAAAGCAAAGAGAAACTAAAAACAAAAATTGTCCTAACCCATACAACTCCCTATTATAGGATCTAAATCAACCTTCATCATGAAGTAGAAAGATAGGGATTCAAGTGAATGACACTCACCCATATAGGTTTAATAACACCATCGATCAAGGACCCAAAGACTTGCTAGTGGCAAATACACTGACTTGAATAAAATTTGCAAAGCAAAGAGAAACTAAAAACAAAAATTTTCCTCACCCATACAACTCCCTATTATAGGTTTTAAATCAAACTTAATCATGAAGTAGAAATATAAGGCTTCAAGTGAATTCCATTCACCCATCTAGGTTTAAGAACACCATCTAGCTAGGCCCAATGGACTACACCTAAGTCTCTAATTTATGCAACTATAAATGGTCCCAAGTAGTGCATGTGTAGCTTTCCAAGATTCTTTAAATATTTTTGGTCATATAAGAGGACTAAATATCCTTTGGAAAATGACTTGGTCTTGATATAGTGATCATGTTATGCTTTATACCTTTCCTTCTCTGCATACTGATGAAAATCAACCATAAACTAATATTATTCTAATTGCATTAACTCAGCTAGTTGTTTTTCAACTAGCTCTTCATATATCATATGGGTAGCATGGGAAATATAGAGATAGGAACCACAAATTCTATAGGAACAATAGCCTCATGACCATACACCAACTAAAAAGTTGGTTTCTTATGTAATTTATTGGTAGTGGTCCTATATTCCCATAATACTATAGGAATTCTCTCATCCAAGCCATCTCTATTACATAACAAAATTTATTCAAAACCCTCCCTAAAATATTATTAAATATTCTCTAGTCTCATTAGCCCAAGGATGATAGGGTATACTTTTATGATGCTAGATAAGAAATTCCCTACTCAAAGTAGCTATAGTGGTGTTCAATAAGTTCCTACCTTTGTCACTGGTCAAATTCCTTGGGTAACCAAGCCTTCTAATAAAATTTTCAAAAATAAATTTGGCAACATTATCAATCATAAAATCCTATGTGGGTGCAACTTTTTCCCATTTAGTGAGATAATCAGTGGCAATAATGATATATCAAGATTTATAATTGGAGAGTAGGAGGTTTAATATATCCCACAAATTCAATATCTCATTTCTCAAAAGGTTGTAGATCCCTTACTGGATTCAAGGGTAGTCCATCTCTCCTATAAGGTTTACCTACTTTTTTATAGACATCATAAGTTCTAGAATACTCCTTAGAGCCCTTACATATGGTTTGCCACCTAAGACTAGCTTGGACAATTTTGTGATCTATTACTTTTCCTCCAACATTCCCTCTTGCAACTCCTTGATGACATTCCCATAGAATATCATTCCTTTAATGATCCATAACACATAGCTAAAGAATAACATCAATCCCAAATTTTTATAATTATTCTGCAATTAACTGATAATTTGCAGCTCTAACCACTAACTGATATTTCTGAGTTGTGGAATAATCTTCAGGAGAAACAATAGTAGTTAGAAACAAACCAGTCTCCTCTATATAGTTCAAGATAGCCTCTACTTTTAATGGTTTGTATCTGGAACATTATCATCCAATGCACCGCCTAGTTCTCTTGACTCAATCCTAAAGAGGTGATCAATCCTTACAATATGTTTAATAGGTTTAACCACAAATTTAGAGAATTATTGAAAGAACAACAAGTACCTACAAATATGACCCTGTAGAACAAGCTTATTTACCAAATATTTCAATGCAAATTGATTTGTATAAAAGTTAAATCATCCTCCTAGAAGGTAGTGTCTTAACTTCTATAGAGAATAAACCATGGAAATTCCTTCACTCTATATGATGATGTAGTTGTGCTCAAATTGTGAAATATTCTTAGTTGTGAAAGATTCTTAGTCTCAACCTTCAACATGACTTGGCATAGATAACTTGACTTGACTGAATAAACAAAAGTCTTGGGCCTCTTGACCATAAGGAATTACTAGTACTAAAGAAAATAAAAAAACACTCAAGGACCCAAAGACTTACTAGCAGCAAACACGTTGACTTGTATCAAACTTGCAAATCAAAGAGAAACTAAAAACAAAAAGTTTCCTAAACCATACAACTCCCTATTATAGGATCTAAATAAAACTTCATCATGAAGTAGAAAGATAAGGCTTCAAGTGAATTCCATTCACCCATCTAGTTTTAAGAACACCATCTAGCTGGGCCCAGTGGAATACACCTAAGTCTCTAATTTATGCAACTATAAATGGTCCCAAGTAGTGCATTTGTTGCTTTCCAAGATTCTTTAAATATTTGTTGTCATATAAGAGGACTAAATATCCTTTGGAAAATGACTTGGTCTTGATATAGTGATCATGCTATGCTTTATACCTTTCCTTCTTTGCATATTGATGAAAATCAACCATAAACTAATATTATTCTAATTGCATTAACTCGGCTAGTTGTTTTGCAACTAGCTCTTCATATATCATATGGGTAGCATGGGAAATATAGAGATAGGAACCACAAATTCTATAGGAACAATAGCCTCGTGAACATACACCAGCTAAAAAGGTGGTTTCTTATGTAATTTCTTGGTAGTGGTCCTATATTCCCATAATACTATAGGAATTCTCTCATCCCAGCCATCTCTATTACATAACAAAATTTAGTCAAAACCTTCCCTAAAATATTATTAAATATTCTCTAGTCTCATTAGCCCAAGGATGATGGGGGATAATTTTATGATGCTAGATAATAAATGAAGATTTTCTAGGTCCTAACAAGCTGCCAACTAGGTATGTCTTTGACCTCAAGTTGGCTCTAATTTTCAACTGTCAAACAAGGGTTTGTTGTTGTTTTACAACAACAAATTGTTTAGTAACTTCTTTGTTGTTTCTTTACGGTTACATAGGCCAAATGGGTGCCCTAGCATGTAGTTTTGTCACAATATGATAGCACATGCATACCATAAGCTATATAACACACCTAGAGATATTTTAGAGCTGAAATAATGTTTTTCTAAACACTAACATACATGAAAATGAACACAAGTATTTTTGGTCAACATGACCCTAGATAAAACCTCCCCAAGGAAAACTAGTTTCAGATTAATGTATATATATGGTGTGCTTCAAGCATGTAATACAACAAGGATGATAAATACAAAGGAACCTGATACTTTGCAACATCCTCACAAGCTTTGTGATGGTTCCTTGGGATGTGCACCCCTAGAAGAGTGTGCCCCCTCCTTCCTTGACTATGCCTGAAGATACGTGCTCCCTTGCTCTTTCCCTTTGTTGATTGAAGAACCCTTGCATACAAATTTCCCTTTGCATGCACTCTCAACAACCCACAAACCAGATCCAAGGAAGCTCCACTCCAAATTCTACCTGCTAGCCTTGCGCCCTCCTCCTAGAAAATACACTCACCACAAATAATTGAGGCTCCAACTAGCCTTGCGCCCTCCATGAACATGTGCGCCCAAACTTGTTGCTCTCCCCTCTGAATTCTCACTTCTCTAATCCTCACCAAAATCTCAAGGTGAACAAGTGAATAATTAGCCTCTCCTTTTCCCCTTGCTTCGTCCTTAAGGATGCATGAAGAAACCTAATAAATGGGTGGATGAGATCATATCATCTCATCCTAAGTCAATGGTTGATATCATCTCATCTCATCCTAAGCCAATGGTTGAGATAATCTCATCTCATCCTAACTCAATGGTTGAGATCATCTCAAGTAAATCTCAACACAAAAACCACTTTACTTAAGTTTCCATAGTTTCACTTTATGTCCCTTAATTCACCCACAAAGTGAATTAATTGTCATTTTAAGCTAAAATGACCAAATTTCACTTTTGACTTAAATGTCCTAAGTCAAAGTGAAATTAGACACAAAGTACATGGTACGAGGTACAAAGTACTTCCCATGTGTGCTTAGAAGCTCATAAACACAAGGGGACCACTTTCCAAGGTACCCAAATCTCAACACTCCCTCTTACCGAGGAAAGTGCCCTTCACCCCAAATCTCATCCTTGTAGTGGACATGATTTCCTACTGGAAAATACTCAGTGAGTATGGTTGTACCCTGATCAATGAAAGTAGTCTGACACAGATCTTCTCAATCTATGTGATCTATAGATCGAAGTGTCTCTCCACCTATCCTAGATCACTTATATCTTGGCATCAAACCAAAGATCTCCACCTTGGTCTACTGCCAAGGATTTATACCTCTTGGCATCTCACCAATGGTCACTACTCTTGGAATCTCACCAAGAGTCACTCTCTTGGCATCTCACCAAGAGTCTCCCCCTCTTGGTATCTCACCAAGAGCACCTGGATCTCGACATCTCACCAAGATCCTCAACTTCACCACTTGTCAAGTAGCTTCCACCTGAAGTGGATCCAGAACCTTATCTGACCGTCTTCATAGGAAATTGAGGCTCAAGCCTTCGTGGTGCCCTGTCGCTCATCCTCATTAATATTTGATGCTCTAAAGCCCTTGCACCAACCCTCTGTCTCGGTAACTCTGAAATTGAAGCTGTCCCAGGTGGACCAGTCACCCTTGCTGATGGTGTCCAATAAAAATAAGTCGGAGCTCCCTCTGAATCACTACTATGATTCAATAGATCCTCCTCAACTCTGTCTCCCCACCTGATGTTGGATGGTCTAACAAAAGACAAAGTAGTCATGAATGTTCACTCTCTCACAAATTGTTCATCGAACTCAAGCTCCTATGTTGTCGATGTTGAAACATCCTACGACTTCTTCTTCTTCTTGGGACATTGTCCTGCATAGTGACACATCTCTCTAGAAGAAAATCATCTCACTATGCTCATGTCTCTCTTCTTCCCATTGCTTCTCTCTCCTCCATGTGGTGGGGCCCCAAAATTGGGACCCTTCGGACCTCCTCGATCGATATTCTTCTTTCCCTTTGTCCAAAGAGAAAGATCATCATCACCCTGCATTGTATGTTGTTGTCCAGAAGCCTCTGATACAAGTCTAGTCTCCTCCTGAATGAAATCATCCCACATCCTCTCACATGTGGGCATGACCTCCCTAGAAAAAATGTCATGAACGAATGGACCCCATGGTTTGGTGAAGTTGTTTAAAGTTATCCTCACCATAGAATCTAGGTCCACCACCTCTCCAACAGATCCAAGGTCGTCTCTGATATGGGTGTATCATCCAAGGAAAGTAGTAACTGACTCACTCTTGAGCATGTGAATGCCCCTGAGTCGATCATGAAGAACCATCTTTTGGTTCTCATTAGAGCTCTCATAAAGCTTGCATAGATATGCTGACATCTCAAATGCCAAATATTTCCCAGTCAAGTGGGGAATGATGTGATCCTTCACTGCATCACATATTGTCCTCTTTGCCTTGTTGTTCCTCTTCCTGAACTCTGCTAACAAGATGGGAGTTGTAGCAGGGGGAACAGGAACAATTTCCTAAACTATATCCCATAGTTCGAGGTCCTCCAAGACAAAGACAATCTTGGCCTTCTAAGGCGACCAATTGCTAGCTCCATCTATCTTATCCTCCACATGCATCTAAGATGTTGACATCACTGTCGACTGCACTCAAACTGATGTTGAAAATGCAAAGGAACGTTGCCTCACTCTTGTCAACATAGGTTTTATAAGAGGCAAACGAACACCGACCTCACTCCTAGCAATATAGGTGTGAAAATAGGTCGTGAAAAATCATCCTCACTCCTACCACGTAGGTGTGAAAAGAGACTGAAAAAAATGTCCACAAACTGCTCTACAACCCTCCACAAAAATATTCCAACAAGATGCCACTAAACTCAGTCAATGGTTGTCCAAAATATATGCCCAAAAGGTGTCTAAAACAGTCCCTCAATATGATGTCCAAAAATCAGCGAAAATCAACCACCAAGCTCTAATACCATGAAGATTTTCCAGGTCCTAACAAGCTACCAACTAGGTCTTTCTTTGACCTCAATGTGGCTCTAAGTTTCAACTGTCAAACAAGGGTTTGTTGTTGTTTTAAAACAAAAAATTGTTCAGTAACTTCCTCGTTGTTCTGTTATGGTTACATAGGCCAAATGGGTGCTCTAGCATGTAGTTTTGTCACAATATATTAGCACATGCATACCACAAGCTATATAACACACCTAGATATCTTTTAGAGCTGAAATAATGTTTTTATAAACACTAACATACATGAAAATGAACACAAGTATTTTTGGTCAACATGACCCTGGATAAAACCCCCCCGGGGAAAACCAATTTGAGATGAATGTATATATATGGTGTGCTTCAAGCATGTAATACAACAAGGAAGATAAATACAAAGGAAACTGATACTTTGCAAGCTCCTCATAATCTTTTCAATGGTTCCTTGGGATGTGCACCCCTAGAAGAGTGTGCCCCCTCCTTCCTTGACTATGACTGAAGATACTTGCGCCCTTTCTCTTCCCCTTTGTTGATTGAATAACCCTTTCATACAAACTTCCCTTTGCATGCACTCTCAAAAAACCACAAACTAGATCCAAGGAAGCTCCACTCCAAATGCTACCTGCTAGCCTTGTGCCCTCCTCCTAGCAAATACACTCACCACAAATAACTAAGGCTCCAAATAGCAATATCCTTGCGCCCTCCATGAACATTTGCGCCCAAGCTTTATTCTCTCTCCTATGAATTCTCACTTCTCTACTCCTCACCAAACTCTCAAGGTGAACAAGTGAACAATTAGCCTCTCCTTTGCCCCTTGCGCCCTCCTTAAGGATGCATGAAGAAACCTAATAAATGGGTGGATGACATCATCTCATCTCATCCTAAGTCAATGGTTGAGATAATATCAAGTAAATCTCAACAAAAAACCCACTTTACTTAAGTTTCCATAGTTTCACTTTATGTCCCTTAATTCACCCACAAAGTGAATTAATTGTCATTTTAGGCTAAAATGACCAAATTTCATTTTTGACTTAAATATCTTAAGTCAAAGTGAAATTAGACACAAAGTACATGGTACAAGTTACAAAGTACTTCCCACATGTGTTTAGAAGCTCATAAACACAAGGGGACCACTTTCCAAGGTACCCAAAACTCAACAATAAATTCCCTACTCAAAGTAGCTATAGTGGTGTTCAATAAGTTCCTACCTTGGTCACTGCTCAAATTCCTTGGGAAACCAAACCTTCTAATAAAATTCTCAAAAATAAATTTGGCTACATTATCAATCATAAAATCCTATGTAGGTGCAACTTTTTTCCATTTAGTAAGATAATCAATTCCAGTAATGATATATCAAGATTTAGAATTGGAGAGTAGGAGGTTTAATATATCCCACAAAATCAATATCTCATTTCTCAAAAGGTTGTAGATCCCTTACTGGATTCAAGGGTAGTTTATCTCTCCTATAAGGTTTACCTACTTTTTTATAGACATCATAAGTTCTAGCATACTCCTTAGAGCCCTTAAATACGGTTGGCCACCTAAGACTAGCTTAGACAATCTTGTGATCTATTACTTTTCCTCCAACATTCCCTCTTGCAACTCCTTGATGACATTCCCATAGAATATCATTCCTTTAATGATCCATTAGACATAGCTAAAGAATAACATCAATCCCCAATTTTTATAATTGTTTTGCGATTAATATTATAGGAATTCCTATAGTATTGATTTGTAGTTGTAGAAGGTTCATCTACAGTTATGTGAATTCCTATAGTATTCCCATAATACTATAGGAATTTGCATAGCTGTAGATGAACCTTATGTAGTAGCTATTATGTACCAAAGTAGACTACATCTATTTAACATTATTTGGTATAAGTATATTCATAATGACAACAATTATGGAAGGGCCCACAAATACTCCTTCCTTTCAGACAATGTGTCCCAACAAAATGCCAAATGGTACATAGAATATGCACTTCTTCAAATTTAGGGAGATCTAGAGCTGCCTACATTTATCAAACATTAACTTCAACAACCCAATATGTTCCTTCAACAATTTATGTACAATTCAATCATCCATATATACCTCCAAAAACTTGTGAATGAAATCTACAAAGGTTGTAATCATACGTTGCTTCTAGACATTGAAATTGTGACCACTGGACTTCTTACTAGGGTTCAACAATATATACAAGAAATGCACTAGTTTTTCTCAACAAATAAATGCCAAGCACCAATGGAATAATTTAACTAATGCCAAGAAATCAAAATTCACCTCCAAAACTTAGTTGTGTACACACATTGCTATACCACCTGACACTATACCTGATGATGCCACATTGGCATAAATCCAACACCACCATTATCTTGTTGGGTTCTAGTAGAAATTTTTTTGTTTGTTTAATTGACTCTAGAAAACATTTTTTTTTTGTAAGAAGTTCAATTAAAAATTCTGCTGAAATTATAAATTAAAAACTTAGTGTCTTGAATTTCAGAGATTTTAATTCTTTCCTAGAGTTTCCCAAATATAGTCCCTGAGAATTTACATCCTTAGGGCTGATATGAAATATAATAAAACAATAGCAACAATAGATGATATTTCACTTCTTAACAACCCTAATCCACTAGGTAATTCAAGAGAAAATATATCAAGCTTATGCCACAAGTTTCAACATTCTAGGGAAATATTATCATGCATAAACTAGATCTGAAAGTCACTTTATGTCATTGATGGTGTTATAGGACGTACAAGCAAACAGGTATTTGTCATAACTATCTTCATTGAGTGAGGGAAGTTCAGGTAGAATAGAGGAAAGTAAGACATCTAGTAGGTCTAACAGACAGAAATCAACTAGAGGTGAGAAGATCAGAAGAAAATTTCATAGACACATGGAATTTTTTCTTGTGAAAGGGGGATCATGTTCTTATGATCATGAGAGCACAGATGAAATTGAGGTTCCCTTGAGGTACAAACATATATTGAAACGATGGGTACCCAAGGATCTTCCTGAAATAAACACTGATTTTTGTGTAAATGCAAGGATATACTGGATTGCTCCATCGTCATTACATGGTTTAGGTCTATTTTCCATGGATGGAATAAAGGTATGCTACGACGGATTAACTGAATTGATGGAGTACGTCGTTTTATCACCATAACAATTATACATGAAATACGAGTTTCAAATTTAGTCGAATACTAAAGCAGTGTAGAGACATGGCGCGATTTGGAGGACCAGGTCACATATGGGGCATATGGCCAAGTATAGCGGAGGCGCGAAAGGAAAGACCAGGAAGACCATAGATTTTGAGGTGGCCCAGATCAATGGTCGAGACCCATATCGAGTGGTGAAATAGCACGAAGTTTAATTATGTGAAGGCGGGTCAGGGAAAACTACTGTGGTTTCATTCGTGGACGTGTCACGCCCTCAGAAGCACATCGGGGAGAAAAGCGGTCTACCTAAAACCACTTTCTCCAACCCTCGATGTCATGTGTCAAAAAATCATTCGATATGTGTCATTCCCACAGATTTCATACGAAAAGGGGAAAATTATCGACTTATTCGGTCACATCAATGTCGTTGCTCAAGTACTTTATGTCGTGCTGCGTCGGGTAAGCACCACCAGAAGGAAAATCCGAAGGCTAATTATTTTGAAGCTGACAGTCGAGTGTGATAGGCTGTAATTCAGACAAGTACTGTCGTCACAGTCTATTATTAAATACTAGATAACAACCGTCCTCAAAATTATAGATAAATTTATCCCGTTTGAGCAATCTACATTTCATTCGGAACGAACTAATTAACAAGAACAGGAAGATGAAAATCGTGTTTTCTGCAAAACTGGGAGACATGGACCATGTCGATCGAACAACATCCAGTGAAACTGGTTTTTTGACGAACATGGAAAATCCATCAATGAGTAAGAAACAGAAGTCGGCCGCACAGATACTAGCAACCAAATTTCATATTGACCCTACAACAGAACCAGAATGAGAGGTCAGACTAAATCCTATCATGAGGGATTTAATCATCAACGGACACGTGGAGAAGTGCAACAAACAAGCAGAAAGGGGGAAGCGGAACAAGCGACAGAAGGAAGGAGTTAGAGATGAGGTGGCTGAAAGCGTTGGGGAAAATCAACCAGTCTGGTTGAACACCCTGAAAGAAGAAATATCCAAGCTAGAATAAGTTCTCAGGTTGAAATGAGTACGTTTCAGAAAATTTTGGACATATGGCGTTCAATGAAAAAACCTCAAATATGTCAGACATGTTTATAACACTCCCTGTAAAGTAGGAGAATAGTTGTGATGCGTTACTCTTTTGTGTAACCGACCTCTATCTTTAGACTGTGGGGAAGTTGAGTCGTTTTGAATCCCGCATGTAAATTTTCTACATATATTATCCCCAGGATTAAAAGAAGAGAGAGGAGGGGGCATGCCCTCGTTGCAAGTAGACTTTGTAAAATCATCAAGTTAAACTGAATATATGATGCAGAAGAGATTTTTGAACTGTTTATTAAAAGGTTCTAATTGGTTGTGATATGAGTTTTGTCTTATTTCATAGTGTGTGTTTCCTATGTCTTTAAAATTCCATTTGCAATTTATTCTTTTAAATTGCAGAGTTAAAGGGCTGGAATTCGTCTCATGATGCTCTAGACTTAGCAATTTAAATTCATGTGATTCTCTTCTTGACTATTTCAGAATTCATTTTAAAATGCTCTGAAGTATTTATGTGTTTTCCTTTTCTTCTTTTTCCATGCAAATTTCATTTTGAAAACTCAGACTCATCGCCTCACTTAGCCTTTATCCTCTAGATAAGTTCTAATGACCTGTCGCTGCATTATTTATTTCTGACTCCATAGCCCAAACGTTACCCCCCACTTCTTTATAAACTTCATAATACCCCCCAAAACAAACCAAATCTAGCCAATGATTTCCAAAGAAATATCAAGTGACATGAGAGAGCCCTCTCTAAGTTGAGCAGGCTAGTGCCCAGCTCTAAAGTCGGTTGAAACAATTACCTTTGTCGTTTTTCTATCAGTCAGACAAAATTTACAGAGTGCTAACATTATGGCGCCGCTGTCGGGGATGAAATTAAAAAATTTTCCCTGGGAAAGAACAACATGGTTGAGTTCCAAGGTCTGAGAGAAGAAGACACTTAGACACATATTGGCTATATTCCTGCTCTGGCAACTCTACACATCAAAAATCAGTTTGAAGGTGATTCCACTGGTAGAAGAATCCAAAAATTAAAATCTTCAATGGCGACTCCACTCTCAATGCATAATCCAGCTTCCAAAACATTATTGGTGACTCCACTCAAGCTTCGAATTTAATTCAGAGACTCCACTAGAAGATGAGATCCCTTGATAGAGGTATGAAAAGGCATTATGGAAGAAAACAAGTACTTAAATTTGGATTTTTTCCAAGGCATTTTATTGTTTGTTATAAGTTTCCTCTGGTCCTTCCTTGAACATGTCAAACATTTTTTTCTTTACCTGATGCATTCCAATGATGATCATGAGAATCTTGCAATTGTATATCCTCCTCTTAAAGTTTTGCATACATATCCTCACTGTATCACTGATTTTGATAAAAAAAATCTATCTGAGCCATGTGATGATCATAACCAAGTTGATGAGCCTCATGAAACCAAAGTTGTTATTTCACCTCTTATACTTGATCCAACACCCTCCAAGATTCAACATAGATATAAACCCTTAAAATTACCTCAAGTCCTTCATGATTTTCCTCATGAACACTATAAATACCTACCTGTGTTTGATGGGGAACCTGACGTCTTCTCAGCTGAAAAACACATCCAAGGGTTTGAGCATTTTATAGCTTTGTTTGAGATGGACCATGATGATGCTTGTATGAGGGCATTCTCTCAATCCTTGAAAGGAGACACCAAAGACTGGTTTAAACATTTGCAGTTAGAGACAATTAGCTCATGGTAGGAATTGAAGAATGTTTTTTTTTTAAGTTTTGGGGCAAGAAGAAATCTTTGGATCTACAACTTACAGATTTCTATGCCTTGAAGAGGCAGAGCAATGAAACTATTTCTACATTTAGTAGAAGGTTTTCCAGTATTTATTACAATTTGCCTAAATAAATTCAACCCACTGAAGTTGTTGCCATGCTCCATTATACAACAACTCTTCATCTAGATTTGTCTTTCCTCCTGATGGAAATAAGACCTAAGTCCTTACAACAAATGTTTAACGATTCTCAAGAGATTCAACACAATATCCAAGGATGTAAACAGATTCGAAATGAGAAGTTAGATGCTAAAGAAAATGACAATGAATATGAACAGAAAACTGTTGGTTTGAATCTTGAGCAAGAGTTAATAATATCATATGCCATCTTGAAGTTTTTAATGCCAATGATTTTACAAAAAATTACATCCCACTTGTTGAAAGAAGAGGCGTTGATTTAGCTTCTGATCCATCCCATGATAAACAGGGGGGCGATTGTTTTATGTATTCATTCGTAGACAGTTAAGAAGATGAGTTTACAAATCAATTTTTTGAAAAACAGGTTGATGTTCCAAGTTTGTTCTTGTTAGATGACATTGCATATGTTGTGGATTTGCCTATATATGATGAATATGATGGTGATTATGATATTGACTCTCTAGAACAACCAACTACATGTTCTCTATCAGAAAATGTTCCTTTTCAGCAGTGTAATGAGAGCAATCAACCTACATATCATAGTTACAAAGAAGAAAGTGTTGAATCAACTGAAGGGAATTCTTTACCTTTATGCTTTTCTTTATTCAAATTGTTGAAAGAAAATCCTAAAATCATCA
Source organism: Picea engelmannii (assembly GCA_009831015.1). Taxonomy (NCBI): domain Eukaryota; kingdom Viridiplantae; phylum Streptophyta; class Pinopsida; order Pinales; family Pinaceae; genus Picea; species Picea engelmannii. The sequence goes on along the minus strand of WSFP011406289.1, from coordinate 737 downwards.
TTGAAGCAAAGGAATGTGTGTCAATGCCAAATCACACTAATTCACTGGAATAGATGGACAAGATATTGCAACAATCTCCTCATAGGTTTGATGACCATGTTACTTGTTATATAGAAAATCTTGTCAGTTCAAAATTGTAGCCATTGGTCGAAGATAAATCTGAAAATGGGTGTGTTCGGCAGTCCAAAGGAATAAACAATAGTGAAGAAAATGAAGGAGGTTTTGAATCAGGTGAAAGAACCTTGCCATTATGTTTTGCCTCTTTAAATTTGTTGAAGTAAAATGTTTGTAATGTTTCAAATTAGAAAGCCTACATACATAATGTTGAATATGAAGAAAGAAGTGGACTTACAAATGAAAACTCTCTTCCTTTATGTTTTTCTTCCTTTGAATGGCTGAAAGCAAATCGTGATATAACAGAAGAAACAGGGAAGTTTGACTGCATTCACAGTGATACTGTTTTACATGAGGAAATTGTTATTAGTGAGGAAGACCAACAACAATCACATGCATTGGATGATCATGCAGCTGATTATTTGAAAGTATACTCCAATTCGGATTTGCAACCTGTGTTTAACCACCGAATTAAAAAAGAAGAAAAAGATGATCAAGAAATTGTTGTTAAAAGTTATTTTCCTTCTCCTGAAACTAACATAGATATTCAACAATATTTCCAGCAAGACAAAGTGTTTCAAAGTTGTCTTTTTGCCCCTGAAAATGACGTGGTGGTCCAATTT
>ML859514.1:12479-29009 GCA_009831015.1 Picea engelmannii | reverse complement strand
CCACTAGAAGCAATCAAGCAGAAGAAATAGAAGTTGTGATGAAGAACAATGTATGAAAGACTTATGAATGGAAGCATTGCGAGATTCATAACTAGAGGTTCTCCCAGATGGAGGGAGAAGACTATGATGATAGCTTGTTTCAACATCATGCCTGATTACTCAGATAAAGTATGGCTTCGAGAGATGCTGTAGCTGATTCTATCAGATGATAATGATGATGGTGCTCGTGATCTAATCATGAGATAGTTTGTACGATTATGATGATGCAACCGGTTGAATGGTATGTTTGTGCTCAAGACCATTGTCTTCAATACCTCCCTAGCTAGGAGGGAGTGTTGATATTATGGTAGCTGCGGGAGGTATTTACCTCCATGTGTAACCCTGACGAGAATAGAATATTCCAGGAAGCAAGAAGAAACCCTAAAGCATTGAACATAACCCTAGAAGACAAGTTGATTCAAGGAAATATTTAATATTAAGTATTTAGCCTCCAGAATGAGAAGTCGGCCCAGACAGCTCGGGAAAAACAGTATAAATACAAGTAGCCAGACCTCATTTGGTACACACAACTCGAAATTTCAGCAGTGAAGAAGTGCGCACTACAGAAACTGGGTAAGTGCGCAATTTTGGGGAGTAGCTGCAGCTGCAGCTACTGCAATCTGTATTCTCGGTTTAGGCTCGAACTTTTCTATTGGTTATGGTTTGGACTTTCTGCCTTGTATGCTATCTCTGGAGAGAGAGAGGTATGCTACATTGATTGGCTATTAGGCCTAAGGTTTGCTTCCAGAATCATTCTCTGTCAAGGTTAAGGTGCTTGGGGGTGGCTTCGGCCTATGGTTGGGTGACAATATTGCTATATTGTCTATGGTTAAACGAGCACATCTATTATTTCTAACATTCTAAACCCACTCACCTTTGTATCTTGGCCATGACTGACCCTTGTATTTGATTTGGGTATCCATAAAACCTCTTAGATTGTATTTAGGCTCTCTCAATTGTATTTAGGCTCTCTAATGGGTATTTGTGAGCTTTCGAGGTTACTCTGAAAATGTTTACACCATGCTTGGGAGTGCTTCATGTGATGTGGAGTGCATGGTGTATGGATGACCCTTGGTTGTTCTGTGATGGACATACACATGTGGAGGTGGCTTGCTCTTGGATTGCTAGACCTTGTATGGATGCTTATGTAGCTTTCTTCCTTGAAGCGTTGGAGAACTTCAGGTAGCTTGGTGACATTCTTCATATTGGCTGCATGGAGGTTGGTTGCTTGCTTGGAGGACGCCTTGTTTTGGAGGAGTGCATTGAGCCCTAGATGGCATGGGCACACTTAGATCACTTATATGGAGGCTTATACTTGACTTATGTTAGCTTGGGTTTGTTAACCCCTGGATTTTCTCACTTGCAAATCCTAAGGATTACGAGCCAACATGTCTTATTGGGCTGACATTCAGACATTTTTTCCTAGAGATAGCTTTGTTTTGAGCTAGGGTTGGTTCTTGTGATAGTTCAGGTATATGGCCCGCAGGGGTGTAGATCGGTTGGCATGTGCCGTGTAAATGGAAGGAAATGTAAAAATGAGGTCTCAAGTTCGATTCTCACCCCAATTTATCCGGAGATGTGCTTGCGGGCTGTGTGATTCTCCCTAGGGGTTATAAGGCAGCCGGTAGGATTCGACCACATGTCATGCGAGTACGATACTGCTGCTGCTACCGATTCCCCTAGTTACAAAAATAAAAATAAAAATAAAAATAAAAATAGTTCAGGTATATGATTGGTTTAGTGGTGTTTCTTGTTACATAGATGGAGTTTGCACAGGTTTTCATGGATTGGAGAGAGATGGCTATTTTTAGCAGTTCTCCTACTTTTTAGGAGACATAGTATAGAGGTCCGCAATGCAGTTTTTATCACATATTCAGAGTCCTTGCGAGCTCACGATTCCAGTGAGCCTTTTCTGGATGACATGCAAGCACTTACTATTTTTAGCAGTTGGAGTTCTAGGGTTCAGATGACGATTCCGAGCACATATCCGGGTTCCTTGTAGAAAATCGAATTCGATGAGCCCATTTTCATTGACATGCGAGGAGATTCTATTTTTAGTAGTGCCCATTTTTAGGTGTACTATATTTGGTAGGGTTCTCCTAGCGGTCCCAAACATTTTTGGCCGTTTCATATTTTTCAGGCTGATTGCTATTTTTATCATGTCTATTTTTAATATTGCTATTATTAGTAGGTATGGTCGCCATGAAAGATGACATGTGGTAGTCTTAGAGTGTGACAAGTGGCAAGACTTAGGCGCATCCATGCTTGAGTCAATCAAGGTGCATGCATGAGGATGACAAAGCGCATGCATTGAGCTAACTAGTGTGAGTTGGTGCATGCATTGAGATGAGTTAGCAGATGGAGTTGGTTGCCAGTTGGCATGGAGTTAACTTAAGTCTCATCTAACTCTCTCTCATGCGCACGCATGCCTTTTCTCCCATGTGCACTCTCCTATTTCTCTCATGCACACTCCTTCCTTCCACTCATGCGCATTCCCTTTCTCCCATACATGCACTATCTTATTTCCTCTCTCCCATGCGTACTACTTTCCCATACATGCACATTCCCTTTTTTAGATCATGTGCCCTATTTTCTCCCTTCTTCTCATGTGCTCTATTTTCGTCCCATGCACCCTATTTTCTCTCCTTCCTCTTATGCACCCTCATGGTTCTATATAATGAGGGTTTCTTCATTGTTTCTTGGTCGGATTTCTGTAGCAACAATGTTCTCTCTCATATTCTCTTCTATTCTTTTCTCTAGCTTCTATTTCTTTGTGCAAGAGTCATCACTATACCTGTTTCTGTACTTGTCTCCATGGTGTAATCAGCCTTTTGGCAAACACAAGAATAAAACTTTGTTATGCTTGTATCAAGCTCTCGAGGATAGTTGGTATTGTGTTAGATTTTGTGTTTTGATTAGAAGCTCTTAGCCTTTTATCTTGGTGTTATTCAACCATTTAATTGCGCTTTCTTTCTCTTTTTCCATACTTTTTAAAGCTAACGTTGCAGGGATTCCATCACTTCAATTTATAAATTATACAAATTACCTCTTCGGTAGCTTGATTACTAGCCAAAGATCATCTTTTGTGTGTATTTTCGGGTTTATTTTGCAGATTTACAGGGAAGATAGTGCATACAAACATAGGGACACCCCCCTGAGGTTGACCTACACCAGCCCAAACGGAGAGGAGTTCTTGCCCGTGACATCAAGGTGAAATATCTTCTACAATTTCATAGATTTCTAGCTTGCTGATTTATAATTTATTGACATTCATTCAAGTACGGAAATTTGTGCTAACAAATTGGCGCCATTGCCGGGGAAGCATCAATCTTCGGATTGAAACAACATTGGTGAGTTTTATTTGATTTATTTTATTTGGACTCACGTGGCGATTCTACAGGAAACATGGTTGACTCCATTGGGGAATGCAAGAAGATCATCTAGATTCGATCGGACACAAGGTCTAGTTCTGGGCCTGAGCGAACCCTGACATCTTTTCCGAAGCAAGAATATACTTTCACCAAAAACTCTTCCTAAGTTGGTAAGTTCTTCCCCTATTACTTCTATTATTTCGACAAGTTCTATGGTGAGTGTAACTTCGACACCTTCATCTTTGGGTTCTTGCCTATTTTCATCTCAAGCTAATACTATGGAAACAACTGTGCTTGTTTTCATCTCAGATTAATATTATGGCCGGAGTTGAGAATCTAGTAAGGATTACCTTAACTGTTTATGCCCCACTTAGTTTTGCTGCAATTCCTAATCATCCTCATGACTTGCCTACAGGTGAATATCGCAAACACTTACCAAAGTTTGTAGGGAATTATGGAGTATCGGTTAAAGATAACTTGACTGATTTTTTGAAAGTGATGAATGATTGTGAGGTGGAATATGAGGATGTGGTGATGAGGATGTTTGTGCCGACTCTTGAGGGGGATGCACGAATATGGTACAAATCCCTTTCAGATGCCTCCATTGATGGATGGGATTCATTCCAAAAGAAGTTCACAGAAAGATAGGCAGATAAACAAGATAACTCTTTCTTACTTAAAGCTTTTTCTAATATTAAGAGAAATGAGAATGAGACTGTGCCCGAGTTTAATACTCGCTTTTCTAAGACTTATCATAGAATTGCTACTGTTGTAAAATCTAATGATGCTATGGCTTTGTTATACTATCTTGAGACATATGATGGAATTTTTGGTATTTTTCTTAGGGAGAAAGATCTTCACAATTTGGAGGAGGCCCAAGCTATTGCTACCAATTTAGAAAGAAATATCCTTGTAGCCTATAGGTCTCCTCCGATCCTTGTTCCTGACCAAGCAGGGAAGGTGACACCATTCAATGATATTCAACCATCGACCGTTATGAGAGTGCAAGAATTCCTTGTTATTGGAAAAGAACATACTGATCAACAAATTGCATCTTATCAAGTTCCTGGTGATGAATAGGATGATGATGATTCATGCTTGGATGCTCATGAACCAGTAGTTGCACCACTTGAGTCATATGCAGAATTCCATGAAGATGAGGATGAAGAGTTGCGTTTTCAAGTGTGTTCCATTAATGATGATAAAGTATGGCAAGAAGAGCCACAAGTCAACTATGCAAAATTTAATCAACAAGAGACTTCATCCTTGCATATCCCAATAGTGATTCAAGAACAATTTGAGTCGCTACTATTGCAACAGGGGGAGCAACCTTTGATTCAACCAGAAGATGATCTTACTTACAATTTGCCTATGATCCCACATTCAAATTTTGTTCTTCAAGAGGATCCTTTGACTGATCATTGCTTGGATATCAGGGTCAATCATGATCCAATTGAGCTACGAATGATGGAGGTATTTCAGTAGGTAGATTCTAAGAGTTTTGGCTCTCATACTTTCATGTTCATTACCATTGATGTACCATGTTCCAAGTTCCATTCAAATAGCCTTCATAAATTTCTTCAGTGACAAGTACATCAAGGCATCTTTCCGGCTTATGCGATTTCATGATTGGTTGCACTAGAAGGTTGATTGTGTTGATCTTTCTCGTCTAACCGATCACTTAGCTGCATGGTTACATTGGTCATTCAAGTATGTTGATTAATCATGCCAGCTTTGACTAACCTCCAACGAACAAAGGAGGTGAAATTTTTGGGTTTTTGGGTATTAGAGTCCACTTACTGTTTTTGTTTTCACTATTTTTTTATGCTTTAGGACAGCAAGTTAACTATTTTTATTTTCCAGATTTTGTCTTTCAAGTTATCTGCTTTCAGTCCTAGGGTAAGAGTCGCTGATTTTTTCCTTAGTACATCAACATGTGGTCGTGTCTTGTGGAGTAATTGGTGCCTCACATGAGGCTGGTCTTAGTTTCTTAATAATTGCTGTCCACTTTTTGAAACCTTGGGTCAAAGCTTTGAGTGTTTTATCATATGTTTGCCGAGTCTCTTTGTTATCTGATATCTAGACTCTGGAGTGAGCCTGGATGAGGGTTAGTTTGTTGAACATTTCAAAGCATTTGAGTCCATTAGGAAGGGTAGAGTTGAAGAGACATAGGAGAATCTTGAGTCATCTTATGTTTTGTCTCTTCATTACTTTCCATTTAGTCATCTGCTATGAGTCAGTGGTCCCCTCATCCAGCAGTAGGGACATGGTACCATACATCTCATATCTTGTTGATTTGTCACTTCGCACAAAGGGAAAATATTTTTATCATTGCTTTTTCTTTCAACAAGTCATTTCATCGGGGGGTGATCTAGAAGTGGAGCACCTTGATGGCCGTTAGCCTCATTGGCGGTCACTTCACATTCAACAAGGTTGATCATCATTGGGCCTTGATCGAATGATCCTTATCAATGTTCGACTCTAATACATCTTTCACATTGACAGGTTGTGCCCGTACCTTAGGGCCCATTAGCCTTATTGGTGGGTTCCTTCGTGCCTGGCAGGTGTTTACATTATTGACATTTGACTAGGTGACTCTCTCCCATTTGTCGACTTCAACACATTTTCCATAGGGAGGAGTGTACATGGTAGGTGGTAGCAGGTAGCAATTTTGGATGAGACCCCCTTTCAACTAGTTAGTGGGAGGATTATATCTATTTTTGACTCCATTTCCCACTGGATAGGCATTTTGGATCGCAGGTAAGCTTGCAAGACATTTCTTTTTTGCATACAGGCACATGGGTCTACAGGTATGTTTATCCATGTTTCTCACAGAATATTATTCATGGTTCCAAACACAGAGATTCACAGGTTCACATCATCCCGCAAGGGGATCTCGTCCCCTTGAGTCGCCATTGTTAACCCCTTGATTTTCTCACTTGCAAATCTTGAGGGTTAAGAGCCAACATGTCTTATTGGGTTGACATTCAGACATTTTCTTCCCAAAGATAGCTTTGTTTTGAGCCAGGGTTGGTTATCGTATGAGTTCAGGTATAGGATTGGTCTAGTGGTGTTTCTTTTTTCAGAGACAGAGTTTGCACAAGTTTTCATGGATTGGCGATAGATGGATATTTTTAGGAGTTCTCCTACTTTTTAGGAGACACAGTTCAATGGTCCGCATGGCAGTTTTGATCACATATTCAGAGTCCTTGCGAGCTCACGGTTCCAACGAGCCTTTTCCAGACGACATGCAAACACTTACTATTTTTAGAAGTTGGAGTTCCAGGGTTCAGATGATTTTTTCGAGCACATATCCGGGTTCCTTGTCGAAAATCGAATCTGATGAGCCCATTTTCATTGACATGTGACGAGATTCTATTTTTAGTAGTGCCTATTTTTAGGTGTACTGTATTTGGCAGGGTTCTCCTAGCAGTCCCAAACATTTTTCGAGCAGACTACTATTTTTAGCATGTCTATTTTCAATAGTGCTATTGTTAGTAGGTATGGTTGCCATGCAGGATGACACGTGTCAGTCTCAGAGTGTGACAAGTGGAAAGACTTAGGCGCCTCCATGCTCGAGTCCATCAAGGTGCATGCATGAGGATGACAAAGTGCATGCATTGAGCTAACTAGTGTGAGTTGGCGCATGCATTGAGATGAGTTGGCACATGGAGTTGGTTACGAGTTAGCATGGTGGAGTTAACTTAAGTCTCATCTAACTCTCTCTCATGCGCATGCATGCCTTTTTGCCCACGTGCACTTTCCTATTTCTCTCATGCGCACTCCTTCCTTCCACTCATGCGCATTCCCTTTCTCCCATACATGCGTTATCTTATTTCCTCTCTCCCATCTGCATTCTTTCCCATACATGTGCATTCCCTTTTTTAGATCATGCGCCCTATTTTCTCCCTCCTCATGCGCTCTATTTTTGTCCCATGTGCCCTATTTTCTCTCCTTCCTCTTATGCGCCCTCATGGTTCTATATAATGAGGGTTTCTTCATTGTTTCTTGGTCGGATATCTTTATCAACAACATTCTCTCTCATATTCTCTTCTATTCTTTTCTCTAGCTTCCGTTTCTTTGTGGAAGAGTCATCACTATACCAGTTTCTGTACTTGTCTCCATGGTGCAATCAACATTTTGGAAAACGTAGGAATAAAACTTTGTTATGCTCGTATCAAGCTCTCGAGGATAGTTGGTATTGTTTTGGATTTTGTGTTTTGATTAGAAGCTCTTAGCCTTATATCTTGGTGTTATTCAACCATTTAATTGCGTTTTCTTTCTCTTTTTCCATACTTCTTAAAGCCAATGCTGCAGGGATTCTACCACTTCAATTTATAAATTATACAAATTACCCATTTGGTAGCTTGATCGCTAGCCAAAGGTCATCTTGTGTGTGTATTTTTGGGTTTATTTTGCAGATTTACAGGGAAGATAACTCATACAAAACATAGGGACACCCCCTTGAGGTTGACATGCACCAACCCAAACAGAGAGGAGTTTTTTCTAGTGACATTAAGGGGCAATATCTCCTACAATTACATAGATTTCTAGCTTGCTGATTTATAATTTATTCACATGCATTATAGTGCGGAAATCTGTGCTAACAACGTCAAGGGAGTAATCTTGTAGGTGGGGTGGACCTAGAGGATGCACTTAAATTAGGAGATGTGTTGGAGCCTTGGAGCCCTTGGAGGAGGAGCATTGGACCTTGCTTGAGGAGCATTCATGCCTTGGAGCCTTGCTTGTTGATGACATCACCTTGGAGCCTTGCTTGTTGACGAAATCACCTTGGAGCTTGACATGTGTCCTTTTGTAGTGTAGTGCTTCACATATGCAGGCCTACTACTTGTGTAGAATAGGATGGTTGTAGTGGACTAGGTCCTCTTGACATTGTTGGCCTCCCTTACCTCTCATATAAATAGAGGAAGGTGAGTGTCTTTAATATGCATTCATTTTATCACTCACTTGTAATAGAGATGTGAGGAGTAGAGCGCACCTCTCTCTCTCTCATTGTACTCCTTTATTCTAATCTCTCTCTTTGTCTTGGAATGCTAGGGTTCTTGGAGAATTTAAGGGAAATTCGAGGCTTAGGGTTTCACCCTAAGGAGGCAAAGAAGACTAGGGTTTTGTAGCTCTTGTGAGAGAAGACTATGGTTTTGTGGCATAAGGAAATTCTAGTGCTACATGTATGCTTGATGAGGAGGAGAAGAGGAGATGCCTTGAACTTGTGGGAGACAAGTGTTGAAGCCAAGGAGGATTTGCTTATGTTGATGCTTGCTTGTTGAAGATCTTTGGTGGTGGCTAGGGTTTTCTTGGTTTTCCCTAGCTAAGGTTTTGGAGAGCTTAAAATTTTTTACTAGCTTGTGATAAGCTGTGAGTACGTACATGTACTTCATTTCTACCATATATATATGAAGTTTCTAGTTTTCAAAAACTTGTATAATTGTAGATTTGATTTTTAACTTGCATTATCTTCTTGATTGTATCGTTTCCAGCACTTGTTGTTCAAGCTGATTTGACATAACATAGGGCTGAAAGTGTTAAGTGATTTAACATATATTTTTAAGATAGTAGAGCATATTTGCTGTTGTAAATCTGTAGTAGTTAAAGTGATTTCAGATCTGGTTTATGCTTGGAAAAGTGTGCCCTAAGGGCTAGAACTTGTTGGCATATGTTTGATATCTTTTCTTTTGGGCTGCATAGTGTTTTGGGTTGAAGTGAGATGAAATATTATCCATTGCTGTAAATTAATATTTCAGATCAGACCAGGACAATTATTGCTGTATCTGCCCATGTGGCCATGACCCATTCAATGTATTATTATGTAGTTGTAATTATCCTAAGGCCATATTTTATTTCATTTATTATATACAAGGTTTATGGTTAAGGATGACCTAGTAAAAATTGATATGTAGGTTTAATAACCTCTTGGGGTGTGTGCCCATAACCCCCTATTGAAGGGATGCCTCACTTGATTGGAGTATAAATACACAACTTAAGCTCTCATTTGTATGATCTCATCTTGTGATTGTCTTAATCTGAAATACAAAGTGTTATAAGCCTAAGAACACATAATTTTTGTGTTTTTGTCTTGTGGTTGATATTTTTCTATTGGGTGCACTTATGCTTGGATTTTTCAGTCTCTCTTTAGTTCACTAAACCTATCTCTCTCTAGTGTACTTGTGAGGGAGCTATTTCAAAATTTGGGTGAGATTTGGTTCCATCGATTCCTCTATTGACCCTCATGAGTCTCAACATGGTATTAGAGTGGGTGTGAACTTTACACTCCCAATACTTTTCATGGTATTAGAGTGGGTGTGATCATTACTCTCTCAATTCTTTTGGCTGATCTGAAAACTATTGGCTAGTGGTATTTTTTATAGTGCGGAATTAGGGTTTTCTTTGATCATCTCTCCTAGGGTTTATCTAGGGGTTCTAGAGATATAAACCCTAAACTAGGGCTGCACCTTCTAGGGTGTTATTTTGCACTTTTCACCTTTCTTTAAGGTTAATGCCTTCATTCCCAGGGTTACCTAGGGTTTTGTAGCATTTGGATCGATAAAGGTGAATTTCTAAAGTCTTCATTCCATAAGGAGCTCTCATCTTGCCGCTCTTGAGCCTATGGATTCAAAGTGGTTGTTCATAGAATTCAAAGTGGTTTTTTCCTCATCCAAATGGGTCTAACTCTCATTCTTGTGTAGATCAAATAACTACCCTACTCCGAAGCAAAGGTCTATGGATATACATGGGAATGCTGCTTCTTGTTGTAGATGATGACAATTATGACCTCACATGTTTGAGGAAGGACGAAGCTTTTGGGTTGATTACTCTTTATGTTGAGCTTGATCTCATTCATCATATGAAGGATAACAAAGGTGCGAAGGAAATTTGGGTTACCTTAAAAACTCTCTTTGGAATGGAGAATACTACTTAGGTCAACCGATTTGAAACTGCACTCTCCAATCTCAAGATGAATGACTTTGATAGAATTGAGCGATATATTGCACGGTTTAAAAACCCAAAGATTGACAATATCCAATCAAGAGGAAAAGGCAAATCCAATATGGAACTTGTAAGTTTTATTCTTAATAATTTCTCTTCAACATTCAAATTTTTTGCTCTACTATCATAAAAGCGTCATATGCTACCACTGTCATAAGGAGGGCCTTCCCCTAAAGTAAGTCTTTCCTTGCTTGTACTTAGAAAGTTGAAGAGCTTGCAATATTGATAGTAGACACCAAAGACCTTTTCGATGAGAACACTTGATCTTCTCATAGTGCATATTTGGCAGCACACTCTACACTTTGGTCCTTTTCTTTTCAGCAAGAGTGGATTGCTGATTCTAGAGATACTTGACACATGACCAAAATGAACACCTTCTCTCTGGTTATATACAACAACACAACAAAGAGAAAGTGGTTATTGTTGACAATTTAGCGATATGGGTTATAGGTTGTGGTGATGTCATCATTGATACAACTAAGTTTGGAGATGTTCTTCATGTTCTAGGTGTTGGACCAAATATTCTTTCTATTTACTACATTGCACATACTGATAAAAAGCTAGAATTCTTGTTTGAACGATGGGTTGTAAAGCATATGAATGATGATTTCAAAGTTGTGTCCTCTAGATATTGTTGCAAATTTGATCATATGTACAACTTGGGGGAGATTCCTTCCTAAAAAATAAAAGGGTTTTGTTACTATAGTGACCCAAACTACTGAAACTAGTATGCTATGGAACCAATGTCTTGGTCGTATAAACTTTGGTTCTTTGTGAGTCATCTTCTTATTATTGTTGATCTTTCACAGATTGAACTACCTAGTGGTGTTTATGAAGGGTGTGTAGGGAGGGAATATTATTAGTCTTTTCCAAAGGACAAAACGAGTTGAGCTTCTTAACCTCTTGCATTGATTCATAGTGATATCTATTGGCCTACGACTATATCTTCTATTGGGAGAGCTAACTACTTACATTCATCGATTATTTTTCCTGTTTTCTTTGGGTATACACCATTAAATCTAAGGATGAAGTGTTTGGAAAGTTCCCAAAATTCAAATCTCTCGTGGAAAATCAATGCAACAAGAAGATCAAGTCTCTCAACATTGTTGGCAAAGGTGAATATACTAGCAATGCTTTCTATTCATTCTCATATCTCAAGGCATCTCTTGGCAAAGAATCGATCCTTATACTCCTTTGCAAAATGTAGTAGAAAATAAGAATAGGGCTATCATGGAGATGGCTTGCAGATGAAGCTTTCATTTCGGGGAGAGGCAGTGGTTTGCAGTTGCACAACCCATATCATCAATAGAACACCTATTCGTATTGTCACAAGAATGATTCCTTATGAGAAATGGTATGGTTGCAAACTTTCTATTTTTCATTTCAAAATTTTTGGATCTAGTGCATGGGCCCATGCTCCTAATGAAAGACAAAACACAATAGCATCTCTAGGGTCTTGCTACATTGTAGTTGGAAGTAGTGAAACTTTTAGGGGATACCACTTTTATGATTCCACCACTCTCCAAGTGGTGGAATATAGAGAAGCTACTTTTGACGAGGTTCCTACAATTTGCCATGATCTCTCCCTTACTTTTTTAAGAATATTCTTCAAATTGATCTAAGTGTACTTCCATGGATCATGCCTCTTCTCATCACCATGCATGCCCTCTTCTACATGATTCTTGCTATGTTTTAATGGGACCCTTGTCCTTCACAGTATGATGTTGGTCCTCACTCTACTTATATGAGTACTCTCTCAAGTACTCCTATAGTGTTTGTGCATACTCCTATGGTTGATGTGGGCCTTATTGATGACTCATCTAGTCTTACTATTGTAGATGTCTCTTCACTTTTTTAGGATGCTCTTGTTAGTAGCTCATCTAGTCCTCATGTCGTAGATGCCTTGGACAAATCAACTCCACTATTTAGTAATGGTGGAAACACTTTGCATGATTTGCTTGCTCTAGTTACTCTTCCTTCAGATAGGTCAAGGCCTATACCTAACTAGACTATCTCCACTCTTGTGGATGCATGAAAGTTTCTTGTTGGTCCTTCCACATGTTATCAAGAGGAATCTCCTCCACCTGTAGCTCTCCTTGCTTAGATCATTGATTGTTTTTAGGATGAATCTAATGCAATTGATTTTCTGGCTGGCCCATTTGAGCACTTTTAGGAGGAATTATCTCCACCACGAGCCATTGCTTAGTATTTGGATATACTTGCTGAACTACAACATCTCCCACCTAAATATCTCTGGAGCTTAGTGTTGAATGTTTATGATCTTGATGGCTTTATGAAGGAGTGATCTGGGTTTTTGGGAGGTGGGGGGGGGGTGATTTGGCCCTTTGCTCAACCTTGAGCGGGGAAGAAAATTTTGTAATCTTGTAATATAATGACTTCTCCATGGCCTCTCTTTCAACTCAAGGGGAGTGGGCGATGTTGGAATAATTGGTGTAATTTGTACGTGTGGCCATGACCCATTCATATGTATCATTGTGCACTTGTAATTATGGTTAAGACCATATTTTGTTTCAGATATTGTATTCTAGGTTTATGGTTAAGGTCGACCTAGTCAAACTTGATATGTAGGCTCAATAACCCTCTTGGGGTGTGTGCCCATGTTTTGTAGGCCCATAACCCTCCTTTGAAGGGACACCTCCCCCTCTTGATGGGATGCCTCCTTTGATTTGTATAAATACACAACTCAAGCTCTCATTTGTATCATGTTATCTTGTGATCTTCTTGATTTGAAATACCAAGTGTTATAAGCATACAAGCACTTAATTTTGGCATTTTTCTCTTATGAATGACATTTTTCTCTTGGGTGCACTTGTGTATTTCTGTTTTCAGCATGCGTGCTTGGATTTTTCACTCTCTACTAGTGCACTAGTGCACTAGACCTATCTCTCTCTAGTGCACTTGTGAGGGGGCTATTTCAGAGTTTGGGTAAGATTTGGTTCCATAAATTCTTTGTTGATCCTTATAAATCAATGGAACCACACACACACACACACACACACTTTCCAAGGAAAAAACTCTATATTCTTATTAATATAACAAAAATACATAGTCAGATGCCCATGGAACTCATAAGTGTTGTTAAACCCTTTACATGATATTCCAATGTCCTATCCATCATCACAAAAAAACTGAAGTTTGTTTCTGTTCAATTACATCTGTAGCCTCTTCAAATAAACAAAAATGATTCAAAATAGAACATTAACTATTCATCTAGTTGTTGAATGGTGTTGTCATTGATGTTAAAATCAGTCATTGGTGATCAACATGAAGAAGCCTATGGGTTTACTTGAAGGAGTCTCCAAAGTGGTCCCCTTATGGCATAGCTTTAAGCATGGCCCTCATGGGAAGACGCTTTGAAAAATCCCACAAGAATTCCTGGAGGTGTGGTCAAGAGGTTACATGGTTGGAAAGCTTATTCCGAGACCTTTCAAACGGTATATGGAAGTCCCTCTAACTCCCTGGGAATGAGGAGATATAAATTTTTCCGTCCAACAACCCAGCCAAAAAATTGAGGTCGGCTCAGTGATTTTTGGGGACAAAATTATTATAAATACAAGATATAATTTCACATTTTTAGGGCAACCAAGCAAGAGATCAAGCTTGAGGTGCGCACAAGGTGTTTGGGGTGTCTTCTGGTGTGCAAGAGAAGTCTAAGGGATTCTCTTAAGGTCTTTCTTATTCTCAAGGTATGCTATAAGGTTGTGATGTTACTGTAAGGTTGTGATGCCGCCGTATGCTCTGCTATGAAGTTGTGATGTTGCCGTGAGGTTGTTGGGGTTTATATGTGGATCCTTGTAGACCTAGGATCTCTATATGGATCCAGTTTGTGAGGCTCATATTTTGGAGATTTTGGCACATGATTGGCACTAGTTTTTATGTGGTTGTTGGGTTTTATGTGTGGACCCTGTTATAATGTGCTCGTTTTACCATAGACAATATGACTATTGTCACCCAACCATAGGCCAAAGCCACCCTCCGAGCACCTTGATCTTGACAGAGAGAAGAATCCTGGTAGCAATCCAATAGCCAAGCAAGGCTAATGCACCAAGCAAGAAGTAACCAAAGCTGATCAGAGAGTCCAACCCAAAATATAGAAGCAATAGGCTTCAGAACTGGCGGCAACACCTTCTCCAGAACTTGCGCACAAGATTGCCAGACTGCAGTGCGCACAAGTGACTCTCTGTAATTCTGAGAGTTGTGTGTCAAATGAAGACTGGCGCCCTGTATTTATACTAATCCTGATAGACTGCTTGGGTCGACTTCTCATTCTGGGTACTAATTAATTCATATTAATTATCTCTCTCTGCTGACATCTCTTCTAGGGTTACGTTCACTTCTTTTCTTTCTTCCAGAATATTCTAATCTTGTCAAAGGTCACAATGGAGGTTGATACCTCTTGAAGCTACCATAGTATCAACACTCCCTCCTAGCTAGGGAGGTATAATCGATAATTGTCTTGAGCACAAACAAACCATTCAACTGGTAGCATCACGAGCACCATCATTATTATCCAACTGGATAATCTCCATGACAACTGGTACATTGTCAACTGATAGAACACAACTGTGTTTATCCATAGTAGTACACAACTACTCAAACCGTGACACATAGTCACAAACAGTGGAACATATCCACCACAGTAGCATATCTCTACTGTCTGGATACATGCAGTCTCCATAACAATCATCTGATATCAACCTGCACAGAAAATATTGTTATGATATAAACTGAATCATCTGGGCCATTCTTTCACTCACATCTGTGAGATCTGAAAGAGCATCTGCCCTCAGAGTAGAACATCAATGATGGGCTATCTGGACTATTCTTCTCAAGCAAGGAAGAATAACTGTCCTGATTTCTGAGCCTGGACCATTCCCCACCTTGGGCCATTCCTCTGGCACCAAACAAAGTGCAACCTGGAGAGAATGAGTCTGCCCTAGGGAATGCCTGTCCCTGATTGTTGAACCTAAACCATTCCCCACCTTGGGCCATTCCTCCGGCACTAAACAAAGTGCAAACTGGAGAGAATGAATCTGCCCTAAGGAATGACCGTCCGGACCATTTCCTAAGGAAATGACTGTCCTACACCAACCTCCAAAACGGACCATTCTTTGAAACTGCTCACAACTGTGAGCTTCGAAAGAATGACTGTCCGACGAGGTGGGCCAGTCTTCTTGAGTAACCCTCAAGAAGAGAGACTGCCGTAGACCATTCCCCATGTTAACCACAATGGGAAATCGCTGTCTATGGTACATCAACAATCCATCGAACCATTTTCATTACGAAAATGACCATTCGATTTGGACCATTTTCCGAACTGGAAAATGCCTGTCCATCAGAAATCTCAAACCACTTTCTGAACTGGAAAGGAATTACCCAAGCTGGACCATTTTTCAAATTTGAAAATGACTGTTCTCAATTCAATAATATGTCAGTGCTCCCTCCCAACTTGGAGTCATTTCTTCCCTTTCAACTATAAGGGAGTTATTTTCACGATCCCCAATTTGTCTCGGAAATATGCAAACTTTATTCTGGACAGAGGCTTTGTCAAGATATCTGATGTCTGTTCATCTATGGGGATATACTGGAGCTTTACTTCTCCTTCCTGGACTTTATCTTGAATGAAGTAGTATTTGATCTCAATATGTTTCGATCATTCATGAAACACTGGGTGTTCTGATCAATGTTGTAAAAATCGTTTCGGGGAAAAAATCGCCGGGTTCCAGAAAACAACGTTTCGTAAAAATCGGCAAAACATCGGCAAAAAATCGGCAAACTTAAAAAAATACAAAAATATTCATTTTTTTTTTTAATTTTTGAAACATTTAAAGCAACAATAGCATCAAATAGACAGATTGCCACATGAATATGGAAAGAAAACTGATATATAAGATATATAAGATGTCTAGTGATACATCACACATAAAAAATGAATCATGTCCTGATTCCTAAATCCTGAGTCATCAAAAAATATAATAAATCATAAATGTATCTCATGATCGTCATCATGACTCATGAGTATGAGTCATGAGTCATCTACAATGAAATCAAGTAAATAAACTATGGAATTGGATTCCCTCTACTCTTTTTACGG
>ML859513.1:21977-46695 GCA_009831015.1 Picea engelmannii | reverse complement strand
CCTACAATATTTGTAACAATAGGTTGGTTCCTACATCCATTTATAAAGACAAGTTTTATGGTTTTCTCCCGATTGAGTTTTCATGTTAAACTCCATGTATCATGGTTTGAGTTTATATGTGATTATTGTTTCTCAATTAATGAACAATTGATGAATGGTTGAATAAAGTAAAAAGTATATTATACTGATTCACCCCCCCTCTCAATATAATAATAATTTCAACAATAGAGTCTTATGATATCATTCACGCATTGTGTTAACATCGTATGAGTGTCATTATTATTTATTTTAAGTTGTATTTGTGTATTTTTTAGCATCATAGTAGATTCCATTTTTTTGTGTGTCAAATTTATGTCAAAATTACATCGTACTAGCATCAAAGTTGCAATCTAATTATTATAATTTAGTTAATTATTTTAATTAAAGAACTATTATTGATCAATTAATTCTTATTATTAATTTAATTATTATTTCTATAATATTTCAATATTTATGTGATTATTGACTAGTATAAGCCTACTTTATAGCATACTAATCATGAGAGAAAAATTTGTTTGACAACATAGGTATTCCAACAGAGGACAAACAACTTCAATAACCACTCACACAACCATATCAAAGATCAACACATCGATGTTTTGACATGGTAAAACCCCTATGGGGAAACATCCACGGCCCCAACCAATGCGGCCACTTGGAGCAGTTTATTAATTCAAAAGAAAAAGATTACAAAGAGATTTTATAAGAGAGTTTCTCACAATCGATCATTGGAAAATGACCCTCCATGCTCTTTAAATAGAGATCATGGACCAATCAAGTGTCAAGCCATGGATCAACGGCTGTTAAGATCGAAGAGAATATGAACCACTGGATCACTCTATGTCGGGAACATATCATGACCGTCATATTTCCTAACTACAAATTCATACTAATTCATACTAAAGAAACACACTTTTACCTAATGACACATTAGACCAAGTAGATCTTAACTAACTCCCAAGTGTCTAAATATCCTAACATCCCCCCTTAAGAACAAATTGGTATAGGATTGAAGGATTTACAATAGTGATACAATAGGAGAAGGAAGGAAGCATTAGATCCTATCCCCCCTTAATGATAACTTCCTGAAATCCTAACATAGATCGAAGATTGGGAAACTTCACTTCTATAAGAGACTTTCTGAAAATGTCTGCAACTTGATCTTCTGTAGGGTAAAAGAGCACTTCAATAACTTGATCATGAATGAAATTTCTGATGAAGTTCCTGTGTAGTTCAATGTGTTTGTTGCATTGATGTTGAACTAGGTCTTTGATGAGCTTGATGGCACTTTGATTGTCGCACCAAAGGCTTGTCGGATGTTGCTGTTGAAATCCAAACTTTGAAAGGATCTGTTGAAGACACAAGGCTTCATGTCTTGGATTTACCGATTCTCGGTACTTTGCTTATGCCGAAGAAAGTGCAATAGCTTATTGTTTCTTATAGGCCCAAGTGATAGGTCCTGAGCCAAGTCTAAGAACATAACCTGTAGTAGAATTTCGATCATCACGGTCACCGACCCAATTAGAATCAGTGAAACCAACCAATAAAGGAGTCCCCTCTGAACTGTAATGGATCCCAAACTGAACTGTACCCCAGACATACCAAAGTATCCTTTTAGCTACTTTCCAATGGATTTCATGGGGTGTTTTCATATACCAGGCAACAAGAACAACATTAACAAGAACAACATCAAAGTAAAGATAAGGATGGGTATGATTCAAGTATAAGAGGCTACCAACTAACTGATGATACAAGGTGGGATCAACTTCGGGAGAAGTACAGGTGGCAGGAAGCTTGACTCCAAACTGGAATGGAGAAGGGACTAGTTTACAATATTCCATGTGAAATAGATGAAGAAGGTCATAAGCATACTTAGACTGGGAAAGAAAAATTCCTTCATTGGTTTGCAAAACTTGGAGGCCAAGGAAATAGTGCAAAAATCTTAAGTTTGTCATTTCAAATTTCTTCTTAAGGCTAGTTTTCACATGGTTTAAAAGTTTTGAGTCACTACTAGCAAGGATAAGGTCATCAACATAAAGGAAAAGGATTACGATATGGCTTCCTACTTTCTTGGTATATACATTAGGATCATAATGGCATCTAGAAAATACTGTGTCAATAAGAAAGTTGTCCATTTTAGCATACCAAGCTCGGGGGGCTTGCTTAAGACCATAAAGATAATTATTAAGGTGAAAAACAAGGCTAGATTCATTCAGAACATATCCAGGAGGTTGTTCCATGTATATTTCTTCTTGCAAATCCCCATGAAAGAAGGCATATTTAACATCCATATGATGGACCTCCCATTTATGTGAGGCAGCAAGGGAAAGAACAAGATAGATGGAATTCATTTTGGCTATAGGGGAAAAGGTTTCATTATAGTAAATTCCTTCAACTTTGGAAAATCCTTTGGCAACTAACCAAGCCTTGTGTCTTTCAACACTTCCATCAGATGCATACTTAGTTCTGTATACCCATTTACATCTGAAAAGTTTTCTTCCTTTTGGAAGACGTACAAGATCCCATGTATAGTTTTCCATTAAAGAACAATACTCTTAATTCATTATTGTATCCCAATATGGATGACCTGAAGCTTCTATAAATGTCTCTAGACCACGAGTCTATGAAATTGAGCCAAAAGAGAAGAGGCCCACTGGAACATACAATGTGTTTGACGGTGATCTGAAATATCACCGACAATATCACCAGCTGCTTCTCGTATTGAATGGACCCATCTAGGAAGCAAAAATGTTGGTGTTGGTTTAGGTTCAATGGACTCATATGGAGGAAGGTGAGAAGGAGGAGGTAGATTTTCATCCTCATAGTCATCATCCAAAGAAGAAACCAGAATAGGAAAAAAATAAGGCACAAACGTCGAAGATGGATCACAGGTCGAAGAAGGCACAATCATCGAATTAGGCTCGCAGACCAAGAGATTTTCATCAAATTTAACATATATTATAATAATTTCATTACAATGTGGTTTAAGAAGTATATAACTTTGGCATATTCATACTAACCAACAAATATACACTTCTCACTTTCAGGTTGCAATGTTTTCCTTTTCTCATGAGGAATGTGAGCCCATGCTATACTTCCAAATAGATGAAAGTGACTCACATCTGGTTTAATTTTAGTCCAAGATTCTTCCGGTGTTATATTTTTAAGAGCCTTTGTGTGAGTGCGATTTATTATGTAATTTTCACAGTTGATGGCTTCTGCCCAATACTTTAGACTTAATCCCTTAGATTGGATCATATAATTAGCCATTTATTTTAATGTGCAGTTCTTTCTCTCAACAACACCATTTTGTTGTGGTGTATATGGAACAATGTGTTGCATTTGGATGCCCTATGGAGTGTAGTAACTTGTAAAAATATTTTTCACATATTTTCCTCCATTATATGTTCTTAACCTTTGAATTTGATGTCCAGATTACTTTTCTACAAAGGCCTTGTAGGCTAGAAACTTGTCAAAAAATTTTCTCTTAAGTTTTAAGAAGTAAACCCTGTTGATATTATGGTAGCTATGGGAGGTATTAACCTCCATTTTTTATCTTTGACGAGATTAGAATATTCCGAAAGAAAGAAAAGACTTGGATATAACCCTAGAAGAGAAGTCGGCTAAAGAAAATATTATATATTAAGTCTTTAGCACCTAGAAAGAGAAGTTGGCCCAGACATCCTGGAAAAAGAAGTATAAGTATATGACGCAGTCGCGCTCACAAGCATGTCTTCTCACAGGATATTTCCTTTCACACGGCCCGAAGAACTCTAATGTTCTTCTATTTCCCTATCGGTAAGTCTGCCCCACATAAATCCTCACACGCGATCTCCTATTTCCACTCGGGAGATCGGACTTCGCGACTTCGCGAGGTCAGTGGTCGAGCGTTGCACTCTCGAACCCCCGAATGCCGATACAGTCAACGCTGACCTTTCCCTCTCCTATCGGGATTTTCCCTATCGCAATTTCGACACTCACGATGTTGAGCAACTCGCTTCCCTGACTCCCGAACCCCGATTTGCCGAAACTCCGACACACGCGCGAGTTTGAATTTTCAACTGTCCTCACTTCATCGGCATTTCGGAATTCGCAGTATCGCGAATCCTAATGCATATGTTTCAAGAATTCTTGCCACGAAACCCCGATATGGTGTGCCACCTGTCCGCCTCACCGACTACGCTATGGCCTGCATGATTCCTTTGGCTGTCAGGATATCATGTTTCGTGATTCCCGTTGCAGTGTTCCTGGGATTTCCAACCACGAAGCTCCGATACACGATTCCACGTGAAATCCGATGGTCCTTGTGACTCGGATCTACGGTCCTACCCCTCTTGAGATTTTAACCTCTCGGGAATACCTGTAGTATCTCCCCTGCTCCTCTATGAGATCTAACGGCTCACGAAAATTCGTGAATTCTCCTCGGAGAATTCCGACCGTCCATTCTTCCTTGATGATTCCTGTGAACGACCAAGTGTTCCTCCCTGGAACTCGTCCACTTGCACGCAACCTTATGGCGCTTCTTACAGACTCCAAAGAACTTAACCTTTCCTTCCTTTTAATCCTTCGAAGATTTTCTTCCCTTTGGCTTTTCCACGACTCTGCGTCTTTAAGAAAAACCCTTTGCACGCACTCCTTGCGGAAAATCTTCAACCACTTCCAAGTGTTGAAAATCTTTGACTCTACGCATACCTGTGACAGTAGTCTTCCAATGCTTCACTCAGGTTCACAACACCGAGACTTCCCTCGGCCTGTGCACTCCTTGCACGGCTCCTGTGCCCAACTGCACTTCTGGGGAAATGAGAACAAAAGTAAAACTATCTGAGCTTTAGAGACGCGACCCTGAATTCTTGTCAACGCACTCCTTGCAGACACCTCAACTGCACTCCTTGCAGGAATTCTTACTCAGATAGAGAAACAATTGAAACTCATTCCTTCTTCCCTTCAGACTCTGAACTCACACATGAAATCATATACACATAGCATAAAAGCAAATGTATAACATGAAGCAAACATTCATGAGCATAGCATTCAACATCAATACACAGAGAACAAACACAGAACCATGAATTTGAATCAACCTCTTCTATTAATCCAAATATATGTACATGGTTGTTCTTACACAGCTCTCTGCATGCTCTTGCTTTTCCTGCTCAATAATGTTACAATACACAATGAGGGTGTCTATATCCCGTTTCCCTCTTGCGCTCTAGGAACTGTCTAATCTAGAATTAAATTCTATCTACCTACATTAACTACTTTAAATGACTTCTACCTACTAAGGATGAGAGAAATCTGCTCAAGGTCCATTTACATTACACAAGTACGCTTCTTCTTAATGTCTTCATTTAAGATTGTGCATCAACTTCAAGGAATTTCGAAATTTGTGCTGGCACTTGTCCAGCTGTCTTCTGCCTCCGCGCTGGCTTGATTGATGTTGGTGATGCTCCTGCATCATACTCCCTTGCTCGAAAAGTTCATGGGCTCCTGTCCATGAGCTCCTGCACGGTATGTCCATGCCTTTGTATCTCCGCTTCATTCTCCCAGCTGGCATCTTAAACTAGATGGCCCTTCCACTTGACCAAATACTCAAAGTATTCTTTTCTTCTGGTCTTCTTGCCCACTCTTCTATCTAGTATGTGCTCCATCTGTGGTTTCTCCGCAATTGGCATCTTCTTTTGCCACTGGATCACTGGCTATTCATTTTCTTCTCCTACTTCTTCAGGTTTATATGGGTACAAATCTGAGACATTGAATATCGGAGATATTCCTATCCCATCGGGTAATTCAATCTCATAAGCATTTGCCCCAAATTTTCTCAAGACCCTACATGGCCCAATTTTCTTCATTTTCAGTTTATTGTATGTTCCTCTCGGGAACCTTTATTTTCTCAAATGTGCCAGAATCAAATCACCAACTTCAAACTGAAGTTGTCTTCTATGCTGATCTACTCTACGCTTGTATTCCTGGCTTGAACTTTTCAATCGATCCTTCACCTGACTATGAAGTTCCTCCATTGCCTCTGCAAAATATTCTGCACTAGCACTCCTAGTCGCAGTCTGTTTTGAATCCCTCAGTTCAGAAACTCCTCTCGGATGCATGCCATAGACAACTTGAAATGGACTTTGCCCTATACTCCTATTAACTGAGTCATTATAAGAAAATTCTTCCTGTGGTAGTATATGGTCCCACTGGCTGTGGTGCTCTGTCACCAAGCTTCTCAGTAAGTCTCCCAGACTTCTGTTCACCACCTCTGTCTATCCATCCGTCTGAGGATGATACGCTGAACCAAACAACAAGTTAGTTCCCAGATTCTTCCATAAGGTCCTCCAAAAATTCCCTATGAATTTGGTATCTCGATCTGAAACTATACTCCTTGGCAATCCATGAAGTCAAATGACCTCTTTGAAAAACAAGTTCGCAATGTGAGTTGCGTCACTAGTTTTCTGACATGGAATGAAGTGTGCCATCTTGGAAAATCTATCCACCACCACAAAGATTGAATCAAAACCTCTTTGTTTTCTTGGCAACCCCAATACAAAATCCATGCTAATCGCATCCCACGGCCTCCCTGGTATGGGCAGTGGTTGATAAAAACCTGCATTCTGTCTTCTCCCCTTCGAATGATGGCAAATTCTACATCTGTCTACGAATATCTTGACATCTGCTCGCATTCCCGGCCAAAAATATGACTCATTCAGCTTTGCGAATGTCTTGTCGTGACCAAAATGTCCTGCTAATCCTCCACTGTGTTTCTCCTTTAGCAAGTTCTCCCTCATGGAGCATTTCAGAATACACAGCTGATTGTCTTTAAACAACAATCCTTCTTGGATCATATAGTCTGTCCAAGGGCTTCTATCTCTGAGAACTAGATTCTCAGCTGCTTCATACGCCTCTTTAAAATCCTGATCATCTGCGTACATTTCCCTGAGATCATCAAAACCTAATGTCTTGACTCTGAACTCCTACAACAACAAACACTTCCTACTCAAAGCATCAACCACTTTGTTAGCAGTACCAGAAATATGTTTAATCACAAATGTGAAATTCTGCATATACTCAACCCATTTTACATGTCTCTGATTCAACTTTTCCTGTTGAGTGACAAACTGCAATGCATGATTGTCACTATATAAGACAAACTCTTTCAGGATCAAGTAATGCCTCCATTTCTTCAATGCCTGTATGATAGCATAAAAATCCTTATCGTATGTGGAGTATTTCACCTTCGCCTCACTCATCTTCTCACTGAAGTATGCTATCGGCCTGTCTTCCTGACTCAAGACTGCCCCGATTGCAAATCCACTTGCATCACATTTCACTTGAAATGTCTTTTGGAAATCTGGCAACACTAAAACCGGTTGTTCCGTAATATTCCGTTTCAATAAGTTGAATCTTTTCTGCACCTCTTCTGTCTAGTGAAAAGACTTGTGTCTTTTCTTTACTGTGTCCAGCATCGCTGCGCTAATTCCACTAAAATTCCTGATGAATTTTTGGTAGAAACTAGCTAAACCGTGAAAACTTCTCACCTCAAAGATATTCTTCGGTGATGGCCAATTCTTGATTACCTCCACCTTATCTGGATCCATCCTCAATTCATCTGCAGAAATAACGAATCCCAAATAAATGAGCTCTGTCTTCATGAATGAGGACTTCTTCATATTTATCAATAGCTTCTCCTACCGTAATTTCTGCATCACTGTAGCCAAATGCTTCAAGTGTTCTGCTACTAATTTACTGAAAATTAGTATGTCATCCAAATATAAAATGACAAATTTTTCGATGAACTCCTTCAGGACTTCGTTCATCAACCTCATGAAGGTACTTGGCGCATTTGTTAAAAGAAATGACATAACAAGCCATTCATATAACCCTTCGTTTGTTTTGAATGTTGTCTTCCATTCATCACCTTCTCTCATGCGAATCTGATGATAACCGCTTTTCAAATCAATCTTTGAAAAGTATTTTGCTCCACTCAAGCAATCCATCAAATCATCCATCCACGGTAATGGAAATCTGTACCTAATAGTTATCTTATTAATCACCCTCGAGTCAGTACACATCCTCCATCCTCCGTCTTTCTTCGGACTGAGTACTGTTGGAACAACACATGGACTCAAGCTTTCTCTGACCAAACCTTTGTCCAACAACTCTTGGAATTGTCATTTAACCTCTTCATTTTCCTATGGCGTCAATCTGTACGCGGATTTATTTGGCAAACTGGCTACTGGTATGAGATCAATATGATGACTCACACTTCTAATCGGTGGCAACGAACGAGGTAATTTTTCCACTACTATATCAGCAAACTCTTCCAGCAATTCCTGAATTTCTTCTGGTAAATCATCCACTCTTGTGCTGGTCAAACCAATCTTCGGTTTCCTGACCACAAAGAATTGTGGATCTTCCTTCTTCTTCACCTCTGTAAGAAGTTCCTTCCCACTCATGAGAAGTACTGTGTTGCTTACTTCCGGCTTCACCTCCTTATCCTTAATTGGAAGCAACATGTGTGTCCTCCCGTTCTTCTCTAGGGTGTATGTGTTCATTCTCCCATCATGAATCACATTCCTGTCATATTGCCATGGTCTACCCAACAATAGATGACAAACATCCATGGGAATAACATCACATAATATCTTATCATTATATCCTCCTATCTTAAATTCAACCAGACATTGTTTAGTGACAGTTACCTGGTGTCCCTTTTGTAGCCACAAAATTCTGTACGGGCTTGGATGATCAATTGTCTCCAGCTCCAGCTTCTCTACCATATCTATAGAAACGAGATTATCCGTGCTACCACTGTCTACAATGACCTTGCATACCCTGTCCTTGGTCTTGCAAGCAGTCCTAAAAAATCCGGTCCTTTGGACTGAACTCTCCACCTCTTTCTCTGGTGTCAAAAGATCTTTCTGCATCATCAACGACCTTCCGCCTTCAGCGTCTTCTGCCTCAACATACCGCCTCTGCGCTTCGACGATGTGAGCTTCTCCAATTTCCTTCTTTTTATCTGGAAACTCATAAGACTTGTGCCCATTCTTTCCACATGTGAAGCATGTAATGACTCCACCTCTTCCTCTTCCTCTACCTCTAGTACGAGGAAAAGTGTTGTTGTCAGCATAATCTCCTCTCTGCTCAGTATGCTTCCCTCTCTGCTCAACATATTGCCCACACTGTGAACTTTCAACTCTCTCTGTTCGAGTCTGAGGTTTCTTCCAGTCCTCCTTGGGCTTCTGATATTTATCCTGGGCAACTGATTTGCCTCTGGGCTGACTTCTGCCTTGGCCTCTCTAACCTTGCTTTCGGCTCATCTTCTCTTCAGCTTTCAGAGCCATATGATAAGCATCTTCCACCGTTCGGATGGTTATCATGCTCATCTCATCCTGGATATCATATCTCAGGCCATTCATGTATCTGACAACTTTTTCATCATTGCGCTCCCGATGACCTGCTCTGATGTCCAGTTTATAGAATTCCTCAGTGTATTCTTTTACTGTCATCAACTTCTGTCTCAGGTTCTGCATCCTCCTGAACAAAGTAATTTGATAATCTCTGGGGATGAATTTCTCTTTCATCTTTGCGATCATCTTGTCCCATCTTTTGATATTCTGCTTGCCTTTGCAGCGTCTGTTAGCTTGTAGTTCATCCCACCACAATGCTGCATGTCCCTTTAACCTTGTGACAACATGCTTGACTTTCTTGTCTTCCTCGACATCTTCATAGTCGAAGTATGTGTCTAGAGCTCTAATCCAATCTAGAAGCTCCTCTGCATCCAAGTTTCCCTCGTAAACTAGAATGTCCATTTTCTCTCTTGCACCCATCCTTGCAATAGCTCTGATCAAACGTTCGTTTGATGCATCTTCAGCTGCAACTTCTTCTTCACATTCAGCCTCAACTTCACTCTTGTAATCACTTAGATCCCCCGCACTGATTGTGCGTCTTTGCGTTGTCTCCATGTCTTTGAGTCTAGCTCATAGATCATGCATTTGTCTCTCCATGGCTGGATCTACCATCTTCCTGCCTCTTCTTCTCGGCATTTACCTATCATCTAGATCGGGTGATTGCATGTCCCTTCTGCTCGATGGCATGATGAATTTTCTTCTTCTCTGCTACAGAAAGAAAAGAACCTTTCTGTGCTCTGATACCAAAACTAACGCAGTCGTGCTCGCAAGCATGTCCGCTCACAGGATCTTTAATTTCACATGGCCTGAAGAATTCTAATGTTCTTCTATTTCCCTATCAGGAAGTCTGCCCCACATGAATCCTCACACGCGATTTCCTAATTCCACTCGGGAGATCAGACTTCGCGACTTCGCGAGGTCAGTGGTCGAGCGTTACACTCTCGAACCCCTGAATACCGATACAGTCAACGCTGACCTTTCCCTCTCCTATCGGGATTTTCCCTATCATGATTTTGGCACTCGTGATGTCGAGCAACTCGCTTCCCTGACTCTCGAACCTCGATTTGCCGAAACTCCAACACACGTGTGAGTTTGACTTTTCAACTGTCCTCACTTCATCGGCATTTCGGAGTTCACAGTATCGCGAATCCTAATGCATATGTTTCGGGACTTCTCTCCACGAAACCTTGATATGGTGTGCCACCTGTCTGCCTCACCGACTCCACTATGGCCCACATGATTCCTTTGGCTGTCGGGATATCGCATTTCGTGATTTCGCGATTCCCGTTGCAGTGTTCCCGGGATTTCCAACCACGAAGCTCTGATACACGATTCCACGTGAAATCTGACAGTCCTTATGACTCAGATCTACGGTCCTGCCCCTCCTGAGCTTTTAACCTCTCGGGAATACCTGCATTATCTCCCCTGCTCCTTTGTGAGATCTAATGGCTCACGGAAATTCGTGAATTCTCCTCAGAGAATTCCGACCGTCCATTCTTCCTTGATGATTCCTGCGAATGACCAAGTGTTCCTCCCTGGAACTCGTCCACTTGTATGCAACCTTATGGCACTTCTTACAGACTCCAAAGCACTTAACCTTTCCTTCCTTTGACTCCTTCGAAGATTTTCTTCCCTTTGGCTTTTCCACGACTCTGCATCTTTAAGAAAAACCCTTTGCACGCACTCCTTGCAACAAATCTTCAAGCACTTCCAAGTGTTGAAAATCTTTGACTCTACGCACACCTGCACCAACAATCTTCCAATGCTTCACTCAAGTTCGCAACCCTGAGACTTCCCTCGGCTTGAACACTCCTTGCACGGCTCCTGTGCCCAACTACACTTCTGGTGAAATGAGAACAAAAGTAAAACTATCTGAGCTTCAGAGACGCGACCCTGAATTCTTGTCAACGCACTCCTTATGGACACTTCAACTGCACTCCTTGCAGGAATTCTTACTCAGATAGAGAAACAATTGAAGCTCATTCCTTCTTCCCTTCAGACTCCAAACTCACACATGAAATCATATACACATAGCATAAAAGCAAATGTATAATAGGAAGCAAACATTCATGAGCATAGCATTCAACATCAATACACAGAGAACAAACACAGAACCATGAATTTGAATCAACCTCTTCTATTAATCCAAATATCTGTACATGGGTGTTCTTACACATCTCTCTGCATGCTCTTGCTTTTCCTGCTCAATAATGTTACAATACACAATGAGGGTGTCTATATCCCGTTTCCCTCTTGCGCTCTAGGAACTGTCTAATCTAGAATTAAATTCTATCCACCTGCATTAACTACTTTAAATTCCTTGTAACTACTAAGGACGAGAGCAATCCGCTTAAGGTCCATTTACATTACACAAGTGCGCTTCTTCTTAATGTCTTCATTTAAGATTGCGCATCAACTTCAAGGAATTTCAAAATTTGTGCTGGTGCTTGTCCAGCTGTCTTCCGCCTCCGCGCTGGCTCGCTTGATGTTGGTGATGCTCCTGCATCAGTATAGGACACCAGTTTTCATTTGAGCCAGATTTCTTAGAATTGTAGAAATCCACTTGTGCCCATTGTAGAAGTCTAGTAGTGCGCAAGTCTGGGAAGCAGTTGCTATCGCAGTTCTGCAATCTCCATTTTCAGTTTTTTTGGGTTAGACTCTCTGATCAGTTTTGGTTATCTTTTCTTGGTGTATGTGTTGAATCCTCTCAATGAATCTAGTGGTTTTTTTGGCCTCATAATGAACATGGGAATATTTTGTCTATGTGGTTGCAAGAGGTAGTGCAATATCAATGGGACCCAAGGGTTGGAATCCCAACCCCACTTGAAATGGGCTATGGCTGGTGGAGCTATGGAGAGCCCCGTTGTAGCTGTGTTGAACATAGGGAAGACTCACATCCCATGTATGCAGATGCTTAGGGTTATACATGTGCATGATGTGCATAATCATCTAATTGATGACCTCTGTCTGGCCATCGGTTTAAGGGTGGAAGGTAGTGGATTTAGTGAGATTGGTGTCCAACAGTGACTAGAGACTTGACCAAAATGTGTCGAGCAACCTACTATCTTGATCAGATATGATGGTATTTGGTATCCCAAAATGGACCCACACTCGTTCGAAGAAGAGCTTGGTAGTATATATCACTGTGATTCTCTTCTTGCAGGCTATGAGAATGACTATCTTTGAAAACCGATCAACCAACATAAATATGCAATCATTACCTTTCTTGGTGGATAGAAGGACAGACATGTAATCCATCGATATGGATTCCTAAGGACTGTCAGGACTAGGAATATGGGTGTATAAGCCTTTCTTCTTGATGGCTGGCTTGGAAATGGCACATGCAGTGGAAGATCTGATATACTTGTTGATGTCATGTCGACGTTTTGGCCAATAAAAATGTTTCTATAGAATGGCCATAGTTTTATCCACACCAAAATGTCCTTCCAATCGACTGTAGTCATCCTTCCAAATCATCTTTGCATGTTCTCTTGCAGGAAACCCGAACAGGCCTAGATGACATGACAATTTGTACTGAATGTGAAAATAGGTGACATTTGCACATGCACCAATAAGCCAATAGGTGGTGGTGAATTCTGGATCTTGCTGATAAAGTTGGGGCCACTCAGATGCCTCATGCCCACATGAATGGAGCATGGTGGTGAATGCAGCCACAAGAGGTCAATTGAGGAAGTCAACGACATGATTTTTTCTCCTTGTCTTATACTTGATGTTGAGATGGAACTGTTGCAGGTAGGTGGACCACTTCTGATGGTGGTCATTATGAAACTTCCCCTATGTCTGTATGAATTGTAGAGGCTTGTGATCAGTGTGGATGATTGTCTCCTTTCCAATAATGTAATTTTTCCATTGAAGATAGGATTTTACAATGAAATACATTTCCTTGTCATAGGCAGGGTATTTACAGATAATATCTGAGAGTGTCTCACTATGCTATGCTACCGAATGACCATGTTGAGTGAGAACTGCACTTACAACAAAGTCAGATGCATCAGTCTCAATCTTGAACATTTGTTGCAGATCGAGTAAGGGGAGTACTGGAGCTGAGCACAAGCGATGCTTCACATCATCAAATGCTCATTTTTGTGCCTTCCCCCACAAGAACGTTTCCTTTCCACCACCCTTTATGAGGGCCCATGCGATATGGGAGAATCCCAACACAAACCATCGATAGAAGTTGGAAAGTCCCAAGAATCTCTAAAGCTCGGTTACTGTGGTCGGGACTGGCCAGTCACTGATGACTTGGATATTAGTTGTATCCACATGTACTCCATGTTCATCAACAATGTAGCCCAAGTATTGGACCATGTTCATGTCAAAGGAACATTTTTCCAAGTTGGCATATAACTTGTGCTATTGTAGAGTGCTCAAAACCTACTGAATATGTTGCATGTGCTCCTCCCAAGTTCTGCTAAAGATGATGATGTCATCTTGATATACCATCACAAAATATTTTGTGAATGGTCTCAATACATCATCCATCAACCTCATGAAATATATTGGTGCATTTATTAGTCCAACGGGCATGACCAACCATTCAAAGAGATTTTCTTTATATTTGAAATCTTTCTTCCATACATTAGTCGGTTCGATGGGAACCTGGTGGTAGCCATACTTTAGGTCAATCTTGTTGAAGAAATTGTCCCCCTTGAGTTGGTCAAGAAGGCCATCAATTCAAGGAATTGGGTACCGGTTTCTAACTCTGATTTTTTTTAATGCTTTGTAATAATTGTAGAGCTACCAGGTCCCGTCTTTCTTTTGCACCAGTACAATTGGGATTCCAAAAGGGGAGGAGTTGGGTATGATGTGCCCCTTTTGAAGCATCTATTGGATCTAATGCTTGATTTCGTCATTTTCCATCAACGAACGATGATAAACTGGTCCATTAGGTAGAGGTGCATCAGGGGTTAGATCAATTGGATGCTTGACTTGGAAGTGCGTCGGTACCCTGGTGGGTGAGGAGAGGACGTCTATGTACTCTTCCATGATTCCATCCACTTTCTTCTATTACAAAGAGAGGATTTGTGTAGAGGTCAGGGATGTAGCAATGACCTTCTTCTTACTGTGAGCATGAATCACAAAGAGTATGAACTTCCCGTTATGTGAAATGACCTTACTACATTTCTTAGCAGAGATTAAAGAAATAACGGTAGGCAGTGCTACCTCTGGTATCCTGTACAATTTTATACCCAAAGGAATAATAACACTGCCAGGTCTAGAATCATACACAACATTTTGCTTCCACAAATATGGCTTTCCTAAAAGAACATCACAAAATTCAAGGGGAGAAATATCACTCAATACCTCATCTTTGAAGGGCTTGATGCCGTAGGGAAGATGACATGGTTGGTTGATGCTGAGATCTCTTCCTTGGAGAAGCCAACCGATGGTGTAGGGATGCATGTGCAGTGTCATTGGCAAGTCTAGCCACTTGAAAACCTTTGCTGAGAATGCAATATCCCTAGGCCGAACCCAATTGTAATGTAAATGAAAATGTACTTAAGCTGGTGAGTTGTTTGATATCATTTTTGTATGCACCTTTCATGGTATAGTGAGCACATGTACTGCATAGTAAAATGATGAAGTGTGCACATTCCTGGATATCGCATGCAACAACTTGAGTGTGTGCAATTTTGAGGCCAGGGAGCCTTTGTGTATATGCAGTATTTTATAGGCTGGTGAGCCAGTTATTATAAGCTAGGATGCTTATGTTTTGATTAGGCTGGAGAGCCTAGATGTTAAAGGCTAGTGCACCTATGTTTGTATATATCTCATAATTAATATAAATACATCGTTGCGCACAGACCGACCACGATAAAAGAGTATGGGGGACTAAAATCCACTAGTTAGGGAAAAGGTGGGGGCTAAAAGTTAAGGAAAAATGATAAGCTAGGGAGCTTAAGCCAAAAAACAATATTATATTAATATTTATTAAAGTATAATGTATGGATAATCATTTTATCCTAAGTTCCAAAGTTGGGGACAAGTGGGCCAAAGTAACTCCCAACATGACAAGTGTCGAGTTGGGAACATGCATACATATTGTTGGGACTTAGTTCATTTTCCAGGATTATTTCCATCATTCGGTCATCCATTGAGCCACACCATGAGAATTCACTCACTCACTCAGTTGACCTCCACACCTTCATGTCATGGTACCTGAACTTGTATCGATAGCCATACCTGTTTGTGTACCTAGTTAGCTTGAGAGATGGACTGAAGAAGTGGGTTGTCAAGCACATGGGATATTGAAGAGGCGGGTTTTCAGGCCTGCGAGCATTCTCTTTGGGTGAGAGAATTGATGGGAATTGATTTCCTGAAGGTGTTAAACTGCAACTACATGGCTTGGAGAATTCCTGTCCGGTCTATTGCTGAAGCTTGGAAAGGAAGTGGGATAGCCGAAGGACTTTTGAGAAGAGAAGGGGCACACTTCCTAGGGTGGGACAGGCATGTGGGGAATGAGATACTGTAGGATGTTAGTTTGAGTTGGCACCTACGACGAAGTCTTTCCTGTTGTCCATGAACCATTAGACTGTTTAGGAATCCCTTTACCCAGGTGGAGTTTAGTCCCATCTCGGGGGTGACCCACTATTGAGAGTGATGAGAAGTGTGGTCTAAGGCTGGGAGGTTCATGGAAGGTCTGCACGTAGTTGGTGATATTCTTACCAAGATAAGTGTCAATTGTGTGATAAATTTACACATTGCATTATTATTTATGTCTTTTTTTTATGGGCTTATCCTATGTGTGGTTATAACTTTCTGTATATTTATGGGTATTTCTTGTATATGCTGCATGTATACATTTACTGTTATTTTAGTGTGAATCTATGCATTTACAGATGTATTTGTTTGTTTACATTATATATATATATATATATATATATATATATATATATATATATATATTTCTGTAATAGTTCTCTGTGTATATATTTTAATTGCATGTAGTTCGAAAAATTTATGTGGCATAACTCAGTTGGGTGCTGGGTATGTTACAGTATGTTCCACAGAGAGAATGAAAGCATTCTCTCATGTATCATGGCCCAACCTAGGTGTCGGGGATGCTACAATATGGTATCAGAGCTTCAGTTTTCAACATTGAGCCTAGATGGGCCAAGCAAGTTGAGTTGAAGCGAAATGTCATAGAGGATTGATTTCGAAATGGCCAAATTTCAGTTTGTAGAGCATCCATGGTAAAAAGTAACAACATTTGGGCGGAATTGGGAAAAAGCCCCAATTTATATTGTTAAATTCATGGGAAAATCAAGAAATTCAACTAAGTGGTGAGATATTCTTGAGTTAATATCTGTTCTAGCAAATTCAGACCTGGAATTGGTCGAATTTGAAGTTACAGTGAAGCCATGACAGATGGAGCGAGTTTTGCAATTAAAATTCTCAATTCGTGAATTGAGTGTGGAAAAATCAATTCCAGAAATGTCAACCCACAATGATTTGTTGTTGAAGAGGTCAAATTGGTGTTAACGGGGTGAAATTGAGCAAATTTCATAGTTGTAGAATGTCTATGGTAAGAATTGGGGAAAAACTTAAGTAAAAGCCCCAATTTCTGCAGCGAAATTCACGAGGAATTGATGTTCATAAAAATGAATGTGCGCAGGTGGGCACACTAAAAATGCATGATGCACAGTAAAAATATTTTGATATGTAAATTTTGGCACTGCGCAAAAAAATGTTGGTGTTCTGGTGTGCGCACTCAATTTCGGCACTGCGCGGAAAAATATTGGTGTGATGGTGCATGTACTAAATTTTGGTATCGCGCGGAAAAAGGTTGGTGTGTGGTTGCGCATGCTAAATTTTGGGCACTGCACAGAAAAATGTTGGTGTACGGGTGCACGCACTAAATGTTTGTCACCGCATGGAAAACTGTTAGTGTGCGTGTGCGCATGCTAAATTTAGCGGTGTGCGGTGTGCATACACATAATAAGGTGTGCGTAGTGTGGACACACATAATAATGGTGTGCGTGGTGTGCACACACATGATAATGTGGGTATATGTTGGTTGGTGCGTGCACAATGTGGGTATATGTTGTCGCACGACAGTTTAGTTAATGGTGGGCGCAGAGTATTGGTGCACGGTGGGCGCATACTAAAATTTGGCATGGTTCAATGCATAGAGTGAAATGCACATGAAATATCAGCGCGTGATACAAAAACTGTGCGCAATAGGTAATAGTACAAGAACCATAATTGTGCGCAGTGGATATTGGCGTGCGACACAAAAGCAGTGCACGCCAGTTATTGGAGCGACATAGAAGTGATGCACAGTGGTTATAGACGTGTGAAGCATGATTTACCTTGTGGTGTTGATGCACATGATAAATATGAGTGTACAGGTTGAAATTTGTGTGCGCAAAGTCATTTGGAGGGTGAACAACAATAGAAAACCAACGATTTTATGCAACATTTTATATCATTTGAACGTCATGTTTTTGCAACGTGTTTTTGAGGGCCTTAACAACGTTTTTAGCTACTCAAAAACCATGAGACCAGAGTGTTCCAATGCACACTATGTCTTTGCAGCTCAAATAAAAGAGCCCAGAGAGAGATTTCTAATCGTGTAAACCGTTCATCAAATGAAGCTTTTATGAGAAAGTTACAACACAAACAGTGGAGGGTAAATTTTAAGACCCATCTAACTTCAAAGAGACATAACGTTTTTCTCAAGAATCAAATTGAGGCACAGGAGAAGTCAATGGAAATATATTGAACCATATAAGATAGTTCCATATCTAAATTAAATTTCTAGGCAAGTTAAAATTGTTTAATATGGAAAATAAGGTACCCGTAGCATTCCATACCAAAAACAAGAATTGACCTAGAACTTCAGTAGGCTGTAACTAGCATCTCGGAACCCAGAAAAAGGTGAAACTTGGAAATATTGTCCATAATATGTATATGAAGAAACCCAATGGAGATCCCACGAAAATTCCAATGGAGTAGATGAAAAAATTCTTAATTACAGCGCAGAGTTGAGCCAAGTTGAATTGTGCACAAAAAAAATTAATGGACAAATTTATAATAACCATAACTTTATGCTCAAGACTCAGAATTGAGCATGGGAGCAGGAGTTGGAAAGGTATTGGACATTGGAATATAAATATCCACCCAGAAAATTGATCTAAGAATTCAAATTTTCAAGAAATCAGAAGAAAGAATTCTGATATATTATTGAACTAGAATGGTTCATATTTTCATGAGATTGTTGAAACAGTTAGCCTGCCAAAGTTTTGTTGGCTGCACATTTTACAGAGTTAACAACAACTAGATCAGAACAAGATCAACATAGAGTCCATAGTAATGGGAGAGGCATAGGGGACTTACAGTCAGGAGGATGAAATCAAAGGGATGGAGGTCCATTTGGGAATTGAAGGAACAAACTCCAATGGACATGGAGAAGGAAGGGATGAAAACATGAATATGGTAGAGACCATTAAAAATTTGCAGAAGGATGTACAATTCTAGAAAGATGATAATAAAAGATTAATAGAGCCAAGGAGCAACAGGATGACATCAACATGAAGTTAATTCAGGGCTTGAACAAAATAGAAAAGAAATTGGATAAGGAGAGTGGCTCAAGAAAATCTGGAAGTCATAGGACTACTGGTGAGAAAAGAAGAGCAAAAAGTGTTAGCAGGCATCACCACCACTCCCCGAGGAATTTCAATAAGAGATCACATAGCATCTCAATTCCATCCCCTGTTAGGAAGCATAAGGGGTCTGGGGTGGATGAGCTACGAGGCGAAATGAACAAAATCAAACCTCCTACATTTGATGGTGACCACAAGAAGGATGAATATGTAAAGACATGGTTGATGGGCATGAGAAAGTATTTTCAATTGCATAATTATTCTTCTCATGCATAAGGTAGAATTTCCATCTATCAACTCAAGGGAAAGGCATCCATGTGGTGGGATAATCTTGTGTAGGTGCAACACATTAAAGAGAAGAGTGTTACTTGGAAGGAATTCAAGAAGTATTTTGAGAATAAATGATTGACTAAGAGATAATATGACAAGAAAGTGAAAGAGTTCTTTGAACTCAAGCATGGGAGTATGAAAATAGATGAATATGAGAGAAGCTTCTTGGAACTGTTGAAGTATGTCTCTTTCATCATGGATGCGAAAGTTAAGATTCAGAGGTATTTGAGTGGATTGCCATCATTCATCAATGACAAAATATAGTGTGATGATCCAAAGACATTGGAGGAGACCATAAGGAGAGCTATATGCCTACATGATCAGCAAAAAGCAAGGCCAACTTTCCAAAAATCTTGGGAAGACAAAAAGAAGTTCAATATGGATCAGAGGAAGAAGGGAGCTAAGCCACTATTCTTCAGAAATAATACTCAAGGACAACCAACTTCTAGAGAACCCAAAACAATTGAGATATGGGGTTAAAGGCCAAGGCAACCACCTATTCAATGTTGGGGTTGTAAAGGAGATCATATGTTCATAGATTTCCCTCACAGAGGTGAAAAAGTGAGGATTGTTCACAATGTACAACAAGATTAAATAGTGGAGGACATGGGAAGAAATGTACCAAGGATCTATGCAACCATGGACAACAAGCAAGCAAAGTATTAGTCACATATGATTGAAGTGGAAGGTATGATCAATAACCAAACTATTTCTATTTTAATTGATTCAGGAGCTAGTCATAGTTATATAGATCCTAATATGGTGAAAATTTTGAATTTTCCAAGAAGCAAACATGGAAAATATTGGTTGGTGCAGATGGTTTCCGGAGCCAAAAGAAAAGTTAATGAAATGGACGGTAAGTCATGTCTTATGGACATGAATGGACTGAACATCGGGGAAGATTTGAACATCTTTCCTTTAGGTTCTTATGATTGCCTAATTGGGACGGATTGGTTGGATCAACATAATGCTATCCTAGAATGTCATAACAAGGCATTTAATTTCTTTGATGAGGAAGGGAATGTAAGGAAAGTTCAGGGAATTCCTAGGGAAGTAACCATCAGAGAAATTTTAGCATTGCAGCTGAAGAAATGTTACAGGAAAGGTTGTCAAATATTTGCAACACATATGGAAGAGACACCTAAAGTTAAGGTTCCAAATTTGGAAGATTATGCAGTCCTAGAAGATTTTGAAGATGTGTTCAAGGAGGTAGCAGGACTACCCCCAAAGAGAGATATTGATTTCTCTATAAATTTAATGCCTGGAGCAGCTCCAGTGTCAAAGACTCCTTACATAATGAGTACACCTGAGTTGAAGGAGTTGCAAATGAAGCTTGAAGAACTTCTAAATAAGGGGTATATATGCCCAAGTGTGTCACCTTGGGGTGCCCTAGTCTTGTTCGTGAAGAAGAAAGATGGGACATTAAGATTGTGCATTTATTTTAGAAATTTGAATAAAGTGATTGTTAAGAACAAGTATCCTCTGCCAAGGATTGATGATATTTTTTATCAATTGAAGGATGCAAATATATTTTCAAAGATAGATATCAGGTAAGGATTAAAGAGGAAGATATCAACAATACCACCTTCAGGACAAGGTATGGTCATTATGAGTTCATAGTGGTGCCATTTGGGTTGTCAAATGCACCAATTATTTTCATGTGCTTAATGAATAGTGTTTTCAGAGAATATTTAGACAAGTTTGTCATTGTCTTTTTTGGATGACATTCTTATATATTATAAGTCAGAGGAAGAGCATGAACATCATTTGAGGATGGTGTTGCAATTATTAAGAGAGCATCAGTTGTATTCCAAATTGAGCAAGTGCTCATTTTATCAAAAGAAAATTCATTATTTGGGACATATCATTTCAAAGGATGGGATAGAAGTGGATCCAGAGAAGATAGAATCCATTAGAGAATGGTCAATGCCAAAGAATGTGACAGAGGTGAAATCATTCATGGGTATTGCAAGCTACTATAGGAGATTTATTGAAGGATTCTCAAAGATTGCACACCCAATCATTTCCTTACAAAAGAAGGGTGTGAAGTTTCAATGGACATTGGATTGTGAAAAGAGTTTCCAACACTTGAAAAAATTATTAATAAGTGCTCCAATACTAAGGATTGCAAACCCAAATGAAGACTTCATTGTATGCATAGATGTATATAAAGAAGGATTTGGTGGAGTCCTCACTCAAAATGGGTTTGTTATATGTTATGAATCAAGGAAGCTAAAGGAGCATGAAATACACTATGCGACTCATGATTTGGAGTTGGCAGCCATAGTGCATGCCTTGAAGAAATGGAGACACTACCTCATGGGGAAAAGGTTTGAGCTAAGAACAAACCATAATGTTCTGAAATATTTATTTGATCAGCCAACTCTAAATACTAGGCAAAGAAGATGGTTATAATTTCTAAGTGAATATGACTTTGATATAAAGCATATCAAGGGGAAAGAGAACAAATTGGCCGATGCACTCAGTAGAAGAGTGCATGAATTGCATGCTACAACCATTAGCATGTCCCAATCAGATTTGAAACCCAAAATTTTAGAGGCTGCAAAATTAGATTTGCAATACAAGGAATTAGTGGCAAAATTACAACAAGGTAATTTGCAGCAGAAAATTGAAGAATACAAGATAAATAATGATGAAATTCTCATGTACAGGGGCATAATTTATGTACCAAATTCCCAGGAATTGAAAAATATGATATTGGGAGAAATTCATAATGTACCTCATGTTGGGCACCCAGGTTATCAGAAAACTATTGCAGCTGTCAAAAGACAATATTATTGGCCAGGAATGAAGAAAGAGGTTGTTGATTTTATTGCCAAATGTTTGGAATGTTAAAAGGTAAAGGTTGAACATAGACACAAGGTTGGTTTGCTACAACCATTACCCATTACTGAGTGGAAATGAGAAGTTTTAACAATGGATTTCATCACCAAAATTCCTAGAACAAGCAAGCAACATGATTCTATCATGAAGTGGTGGATAAGCTTACTAAAGCTGCCCATTTTATTTCAGTTAATATCACTCACAAGGAAGCCAACATTGTTGATATTTATATGAGAGAAATACCTCGATTACATGGCATACCCAAGAAAATTGTGTTTTACAAAGATCCAAAATTTACTTCAAATTTTTGGAAAGGATTATTTAATGGATTTGGAACAAATTTGAATTTTAGTACAACTTATCATCCAAAATCAGATGGACAAACAGAGAGGGCGAATCAAGTGATTAAGGATATGTTGAGGATGTATGTGATGGATAAACCATCAAAACGGGAAGACTACCTACACTTAGTAGATTTTTCTTATAATAATGGGTACCAAACATCTCTAAAGATGAGCCCATTTGAGGCACTTTTATGGAAGAAAGTGCAACACACCGGTAAGCTGGGATAACCCAATAGATAGAGAAGTGGTTGGGCTAGATTTACTCAGGGAAATAGAGGAGCAAATGATAAAAATAAAACAAAATTTAAAGGTTGCCAAAGACATGCAGAAAAGCTATGCTGATAAGAGAAGAACTCACAGGGAATTTAAAGTGGTAGACCATGTATTCTTGAAAGTAAAATCCAACAGAAGTTCCCTGATGTTGGGAAATTGTTCAAAGTTGGTAGCTCGCTATTGTGGGCCATTTGAAATCCTAGAGAGGATTGGCCCAATATATTATATGATTGCATTTCCTGCATCTATGTCTGTTCATAATGTATTCCATGTATCATTGCTGAACAAATATATACCTGATGCTAATCATGTTATTGATTGGAATGTGATTCAGGTGGAGCAAGAAGGTGCTTTCCAAGTGCATCTGGTACACATTCTGGACCAGAAAATAAAACAGCTCCAGAATCGATCCATAGGGATTGTAAAGGTCCAGTGGACCTGGTATGGTTTTGAGGATGCTACTTGGGAGTATGAGGATGCAATGCGGGCAGAATACCCGCATCATTTTTAGGATTTTTGAATTTTTTTTGTGTATGTGTACATAATGCACTGAGGAGAGTGCATAAATAAGGGGAGGGGATTGTAATATCCCTAGGCTAAACCCAATTGTAATGTAAATGAGAATGTACTTAAGCTGGTGAGCTATTTGATATCATTTTTGTATGCACCTTTCATGGCATAGTGCGCGTATGTACTACGCAGTAAAATGATGAAATGTGCACATTCTTGGATACCGTGCGCAACAACTTGAGTGCGCACAATTTTGAGGCCAGGGAGCCTTTGTGTATATGCAGTGTTTTATAGGCTAGTGAGATAGTTATTATAAGCTAGGATGCTTATGTTTTGATTAGGCTGGAGAGCCTAGATGTTAAAGGCCAGTGTGCCTATTTTTGTATATGCCTCATAATTAATATAAATACATCGTTGCGTGCAGACCGACCACGATAAAAGAGTATGGGGGACTAAACGCCACTAGTTAGGGAAAGGGTGGGGGCTAAAATTTAAGGAAAAGGGATAAGCTAGGGAGCTTAAGCCAAAAAGGAATATTATATTAATATTTCTTAAAGTATAAAGTATGGATAATCATTTTATCATAAGTTCCAAAGTTGGGGA
The DNA here is from genome assembly GCA_009831015.1 of Picea engelmannii. Classification (NCBI taxonomy): domain Eukaryota; kingdom Viridiplantae; phylum Streptophyta; class Pinopsida; order Pinales; family Pinaceae; genus Picea; species Picea engelmannii. Next base: position 22,725 of record ML859513.1, on the reverse strand, counting down.
CAAGTCAGCCAAAGTAACTCCCAACATGACAAGTGTCAAGTTGGGAACATGCATACATATTGTTAGGACTTAGTTCATTTTCTAGGATGCTTTCCATAATTCCTTCCATCATTCAGTCATCTATTGAGCCACACCATGAGAATTCACTGACTCAGTGAGTTGACCTCCACACCTTCATGTCACGGTACCTGAACTTGTATCGATAGCCATACCTGTTTTTGTGACTAGTTAGATTAAGAGATGGAATGAGGAAGCGGGTTGTCAAGCCTATGGGATATTGAAGAGGTGGGTTTTTAGGCCCATGAGAATTCTCTCTGGGTGAGAGAATTGTTGGGAATTGATTCCCTGAAGGTGCTAAACTACAACTACATGGCTCAGAGACTTCCTGTTTGGTCTGTTGCTGAATCCCTGAAAAGAAGTGGGGTAGTCGAAGGACTGTTGAGAAGAGAAGGGGCACACTTCTTGGGGTGGGACATGCATGTGGGGAATGAGAGGCTGTAGGCTGTTAGTTTGATTTAGAATCTATGACAAAGTCTTTCATGTTGTCTATGAACCATTAGCCTGGTTAGGAATCCCTTTACCTGGGTGGAGTTTAGTCCCAGCTCGCGGGTGACCCACTGCTGAGAGTGATGAGAAGTGTGGTCTAAGGTTGGGAGGTTTGTGGAAGGTCTGAACGCAGTTGGTGATATTCTTACCAAGATAAGTGTCAATTGTGTGATAAATTTACATGCTGCATTATTATTTACGT
>ML859513.1:8244-21877 GCA_009831015.1 Picea engelmannii | reverse complement strand
TTCCCAAAAAACATCGTTTAGGGCCTCAAAATGGCCCCGGAAGTTAAAACTGCTAAAAATAGTAAATTACCAAAATTGCCAGAAACATGTTTTGGGCCAGTTGGAGAAGGTGGGTGGCCACCGATATCCACCTGGATCACTCTCCTTACTCGATCTGCAACAAATGTTCAAGATTGAGACTGATGCATCTGACTTTGTTGTAAGTGCAGTTCTCACTCAACATGGTCATTCGGTAGCATAGCATAGTGAGACACTCTCAGATATTATCTGTAAATACCCTGCCTATGACAAGGAAATGTATTTCATTGTAAAATCCTATCTTCAATGGAAAAATTACATTCTTGGAAAGGATACAATCATCCACACTGATCACAAGCCTCTACAATTCATACAAACATAGGGGAAGTTTCATAATGACCACCATCAGAAGTGGTCCACCTACCTGCAACAGTTCCATCTCAACATCAAGTATAAGACAAGGAGAAAAAATCATGTCGTTGACTTCCTCAATTGACCTCTTGTAGCTGCATTCACCACCATGCTCCATTCATGTGGGCATGAGGCATCTGAGTGGCCCCAACTTTATCAGAAAGATCTGAAATTCACCACCACCTATTGGCTCTTTGGTGCATGTGCAAATGTCACCTATTTTCACATTCAGTACAAATTGTCATGTCATCTAGGCCTGCTCGGGGTTCCTGCAAGAGAACATGCAAAGCTAATTTGGGAGGATGACTACAGTCGATTGGAAGGACATTTTGGTGTGGATAAAACTATGGCCATTCTATAGAAACATTTTTATTGGCCAAAACGTCGACATGACATCAACAAGTATATCAGATTTTCCACTGCATGTGCCATTTCCAAGCCAGCCATCAAGAAGAAAGGCTTATACACCCATATTCCTAGTCCTGACAGTCCTTAGGAATCCATCTCGATGGATTACATGTTTGTCCTTCTATCCACCAAGAAAGGTAATGATTGCATATTTATGTTGGTTGATCGGTTTTCAAAGATAGTCATTCTCATAGCCTACAAGAAGAGAATCACAATGATATATACTACCAAGCTCTTCTTCGAACGAGTGTGGGTCCATTTTGGGATACCGAATACCATCATATCTGATTGGGATAGTAGGTTGATTGACACATTTTGGTCGAGTCTCTAGTCACTGTTGGACACCAATCTCACTAAATCCACTGCCTTCCACCCTTAAACCGATGGCTAGGCAGAGGTCGTCAATTAGATGATTATGCACATCATGCACATGTATAACCCTAAGCATCTACATACATGGGATGCGAGTCTTCCCTATGTTCAACACAGCTACAACAGGGCTCTCCATAGCTCCACCAGCCATAGCCCATTTCAAGTGGGGTTGGGATTCCAACCCTTGGGTCCCATTGATATTGCACTACCTCTTGCAACCACATAGACAAAATATTCCCATGTTCATTATGAGGCCAAAAAAGCCACTAGATTCATTGAGAGGGTTCAACACATACGCCAAGAAAAGATAACCAAAACTGATCAGAGAGTCTAACCCAAAAAAACTGAAAATGGAGATTGCAGAACTGCGATAGCAACTGCTTCCCAGACTTGCGCACTACTGGACTTCTACAATGGGCACAAGTGGATTTCTACAATTCTAAGAAATCTGGTTCAAATGAAAACTGGTGTCCTATACTGATGCAGGAGCATCACCAACATCAAGCAATCCAGCGCGGAGGCGGAAGACAGCTGGACAAGCGCCAACACAAATTTTGAAATTCCTTGAAGTTGATGCGCAATCTTAAATGAAGACATTAAGAAGAAGTGCACTTGTGTAATGTAAATGGACCTTGAGCGGATTGCTCTCGTCCTTAGTAGTTAGAAGGAATTTAAAGTAGCTAATGCAAGTAGATAGAATTTAATTCTAGATTAGACAGTTCCTAGAGCGCAAGAGGGAAACGGGATATAGACACCCTCATTGTGTATTGTAACATTATTGACCAGGAAAAACAAGAGCATGCAGAGAGATGTGTAAGAACACCCATGTACAAATATTTGGATTAATAGAAGAGGTTGATTCAAATTCATGGTTCTGTGTTTGTTCTCTGTGTATGGATGTTGAATGCTATGCTCATGAATGTTTGCTTCCTGTTATACATTTGCTTTTATGCTATGTGTATATGATTTCATGTGTGATTTTGGAGTCTGAAGGGAAGAAGGAATGAGCTTCAATTGTTTCTCTATCTGAGTAAGAATTCCTGCAAGGAGTGCAGTTGAAGTGTCCACAAGGAGTGCATTGACAAGAATTCAGGGTCGTGTCTCTGAAGCTCAGATAGTTTTACTTTTGTTCTCATTTCCCCAGAAGTGCAGTTGGGCACAGGAGCCGTGCAAGGAGTGTGCAGGCCGAGGGAAGTCTCAGGGTTGCGAACTTGAGCGAAGCATTGGAAGACTATTGTTGAAGGTGTGCGCAGATTCAAAGATTTTCAACACTTGGAAGTGGTTGAAGATTTGCTGCAAGGAGTGCGTGCAAAGGGTTTTTCTTAAAGACGCAGAGTCGTGGAAAAGCCAAAGGGAAGAAAATCTTCGAAGGAGTCAAAGGAAGAAAAGGTTAAGTTCTTTGGAGTTTGTAAGAAGTGCCATAAGGTTGCGTGCAAGTGGACGAGTTCCAGGGAGGAACACTTAGTCATTCGCAGGAATCATCAAGGAAGAATGGACGGTCGGAATTCTCCGAGGAGAATTCACGAATTTCCGTGAGCCGTTAGATCTCACAGAGGAGCAGGGGAGATACTGCAGGTATTTCTGAGAGGTTAAAATCTCAGGAGGGGCAGGACCGTAGATCCGAGTCACAAGGACTGTCAGATTTCACGTGGAATCGTGTATCAGAGCTTCGTGGTTGGAAATCCCGAGAACACTGCAACGGGAATCGCGAAATCATGAAATGTGATATCCTGACAGCCAAAGGAATCATGTGGACCACAGTGGAGTCGGTGAGGCAGACAGGTGGCACACCATATCAGGGTTTCGTGGAGAGAAGTCCCGAAACATATGCATTAGGATTCGCAATACTGTGAACTCCGAAATGCCGATGAACTGAGGACAGTTGAAAAGTCAAACTCGCACGTGTGTTGGAGTTTCGGCAAATCGGGGTTCGAGATTCGGGGAAGCGAGTTGCTCAACATCGCGAGTGCCAAAATCGTGATAGGGAAAATCCCGATAGGAGAGGGAAAGGTCAGCGTTGACTGTATCGGTATTCGGGGGTTCAAGAGTGAAATGCTCGACCACTGACCTCGCGAAGTTGCGAAGTCCGTTCTCCCGAGTGGAATTAGGAGATCGCGTGTGAGGATTCATGTGGGGCAGACTTCCCGATAGGGAAATAGAAGAACATTAGAGTTTTTCGGGCCATGTGAAATGAAAGATCCTGTGAGCGGACGTGCTTGCGAGCACGACTACATTAGTTTTGGTATCAGAGCACAGAAAGGTTCTTTGCTTTCTGTAGCAGAGAAGAAGAAAATTCATCATGCCGTCGAGGAGAAGGGACATGCAATCACCCGATCTAGAGGATAGGGAAATGCCGAGAAGAAGAGGCAGGAAGATGGCAGATCCAGCCATGGAGAGACAAATGCGTGATCTATGAGCTAGACTCGAAGACATGGAGACAACGCAAAGACACACAGTCAGTGTGGGGGATCTAAGTGATTACGAGAGTGAAGTTGAGGCTAAACGTGAAGAAGAAGTTGCAACTGAAGATGCATCAAACGAACGTTTGATCAGGGCTATTGCAAGGATGGGTGCAAGAGCGAAAATGGACATTCTAGTTTACAAGGGAAACTTGGATGCAGAGGAGCTTCTAGATTGGATTAGAGCTCTAGACACATACTTCGACTATAAAGATGTCGAGGAAGACAAGAAAGTCAAGCATGTTGTCACAAGGTTAAAGGGACATGCAGCATTGTGGTGGGATGAACTACAAGCTAACAGACGCTGCAAAGGCAAGCAGAAGATCAAAAGCTGGGACAGGATGATCGCAAAGATGAAAGCGAAATTCATCCCCAGATATTATCAAATTACTCTGTTCAGGAGGATGCAGAACCTGAGACAGAAGCTGATGATAGTAAAAAAATACACTGAGGAATTCTATAAACTGAACATCAGAGCAGGTCATCGGGAGCGCAACGATGAAAAAGTTGTCAGATACATGAATGGCCTGAGATATGATATCCAGGATGAGATAAGCATGCTAACCATCCGAACGGTGGAAGATTCTTATCAGATGGCTCTGAAAGCTGAAGAGAAGTTGAGCCGAAAGCAAGGTCAGAGAGGCCAAGGCAGAAGTCAGCCCAGAGGCAAATCAGTTGCCCAGGATAAATATCAGAAGCCCAAGGAGGACTGGAAGAAACCTCAGACTCGAACAGAGAGAGTTGAAAGTTCACAGCGTGGGCAATATGTTGAGCAGAGAGGGCAGCATACTGAGCAGAGAGGAGATTATGCTGAGAACAACACTTTTCCTCGTACTAGAGGTAGAGGAAGAGGAAGAGGTGGATTCATTACATGCTTCACATGTGGAAAGAATGGGCACAAGTCTTATGAGTGTCCAGATAAAAAGAATGAAATTGGAGAAGCTCACATCGTCGAAGCACAGAGGCGGGATGTTGAGGCAGAAGACGTTGAAGGCGGAAGGTCGTTGATGATGCGGAAAGCTCTTTTGACACCAGAGAAAGAGGTGGAGAGTTCAGTCCAAAGGACCAGATTTTTTAGGATTGCTTGCAAGACCAAGGACAGGGTATGCAAGGTCATTGTAGATAGTGGTAGCACGGATAATCTCATTTCTACAGAGATGGTAGAGAAGCTGGAGCTGGAGACAATTGATCATCCAAGCCCGTACAGAATTTTGTGGATACAAAAGGGACACCAGGTAACTGTCACTAAACAATGTCTGGTTGAATTTAAGATAGGAGGATATAATGATAATATATTATGTGATTTTATTCCCATGGATGTTTGTCATCTATTGCTGGGTAGACCATGGAAATATGACAGGAATGTGATTCATGATGGGAGAATGAACACATACACCCTAGAGAAGAAAGGGAGGACACATATGTTGCTTCCAATTAAGGATAAGGAGGTGAAGCCGGAAGTAAGCAACACAGTACTTCTCATGAGTGGGAAGGAACTTCTTACAGAGGTGAAGAAGAAGGAAGATCCACAATTCTTTGTGGTCAGGAAACCGAAGATTGTTTTGACCAGCACAAGAGTGGATGATTTACCAGAAGAAATTCAGGAATTGCTGGAAGAGTTTGCTGATATAGTAGTGGACAAATTACCTCATTCGTTGCCACCGATTAGAAGTGTGAGTCATCATATTGATCTCATACCAGTAGCCAGTTTGCCAAATAAATCCGCGTACAAATTGACGCCACGGGAAAATGAAGAGGTTAAAAGACAAGTCCAGGAGTTGTTGGACAAAGGTTTGGTCAGAGAAAGCTTGAGTCCATGTGTTGTTCCAACAGTACTCAGTCCGAAGAAAGACGGAGGATGGAGGATGTGTACTGACTCGAGGGCGATTAATAAGATAACTATTAGGTACAGATTTCCATTACCACGGATGGATGATCTGATGGATTGCTTGAGTGGAGCAAAATACTTTTCAAAGATTGATTAGAAAAGCGGTTATCATCAGATTCGCATGAGAGAAGGTGATGAATGGAAGACAACATTCAAAACAAACGAAGGGTTGTATGAATGGATTGTTATGCCATTTGGTTTAACAAATGCGCCAAGTACCTTCATGAGGTTGATGAACGAAGTCCTGAAGGAGTTCATCGAAAAATTTGTCATTTTATATTTGGATGACCTACTAATTTTCAGTAAATTAGTAGCAGAACACTTGAAGCATTTGGCTACAGTGATGCAGAAATTACGGCAGGAGAAGCTATTGATAAATATAAAGAAGTCCTCATTCATGAAGACAGAGCTCATTTATTTGGGATTCGTTATTTCTGCAGATGAGTTGAGGATGGATCCAGATAAGGTGGATGTAATCAAGAATTGGCCATCACCGAAGAATATCTTTGAGGTGAGAAGTTTTCACAGTTTAGCTAGTTTCTACCAAAAATTCATCAGGAATTTCAGTGGAATTAGCGCAGCGATGCTGGACACAGTAAAGAAAAGACACAAGTCTTTTCACTGGACAGAAGAGGTGGAGAAAAGCTTCAACTTATTGAAACGGAAGATTACGGAACAACCGGTTTTAGTGTTGTCGGATTTCCAAAAGACATTTCAAGTGAAATGCGATGCAAGTGGATTTGCAATTGGGGCAGTCTTGAGTCAGGAAGACAGGCCGATAGCATACTTCAGTGAGAACATGAGTGAGGCGAAGGTGAAATACTCCACATACGATAAGGAGTTTTATGCTATCATACAGGCATTGAAGAAATGGAGGCATTACTTGATCCTGAAAGAGTTTGTCTTATATAGTGACAATCATGCATTGCAGTTTGTGACTCAACAGGAAAAGTTGAATCAGAGACATGTAAAATGGGTTGAGTATATGCATAATTTCACATTTGTGATTAAACATATTTCTGGTACTGCTAACAAAGTGATTGATGCTTTGAGCAGGAAGTGTTTGCTGTCGCAGGAGTTCAGAGTCAAGACATTAGGTTTTGATGATCTCAGGGACATGTACGCAGATGATCAGGATTTTAAAGAGGCATATGAAGCAGCTGAGAATCTAGTTCTCAGATATAGAATCCCTTGGACAGACTATATGATCCAAGAAGGATTGTTGTTTAAAGACAATCAGCTGTGTATTCTGAAATGCTCCATGAGGGAGAACTTGTTAAAGGAGAAACACAGTGGAGGATTAGCAGGACATTTTGGTCATGACAAGACATTCGCAAAGCTGAATGAGTCATATTTTTGGCCGGGAATGTGAGCAGATGTCAAGAGATTCGTAGACATATGTATAATTTTCCAGCATTCGAAGGGGAGAAGACAGAATGCAGGTTTTTATCAACCACTGCCCATACCAGGGAGGTCGTGGGATGCGATTAGAATGGATTTTGTATTGGGGTTGCCAAGAACACAAAGAGGTTTTGATTCAATCTTTGTGGTGGTGGATATATTTTCCAAGATGGCACACTTCATTCCATGTCAAAAAACTAGTGATGCAACTCACATTGCGAACCTGTTTTTCAAAGAGGTCATTCAACTTCATGGATTGCCAAGGAGTATAGTTTCAGATTGAGATACCAAATTCATAGGGAATTTTTGGAGGACCTTATGGAAGAAGCTGGGAACTAACTTGTTGTTTGGTTCAACGTATCATCCTCAGACGGAACAGACAGAGGTGGTGAACAGAAGTCTGGGAGACTTACTGAGAAGCTTGGTGACAGAGCACCACAGCCAGTGGGACCATATACTACCATAGGCAGAATTTGCTTATAATGACTCAGTTAATAGGAGTATAGGGAAAATTCCATTTCAAGTTGTCTATGGCATGCATCTGAGAGGAGTTTCTGAACTGAGGGATTCAAAACAGACTGCGACTAGGAGTGCTAGTGCAGAAGATTTTGCAGAGGCAATGGAGGAACTTCACAGTCAGGTGAAGGATCGATTGCAAAGTTCAAGCCAGGAATACAAGCGTAGAGTAGATCAGCATAGAAGACAACTTCAGTTTGAATTTGGTGATTTGATTCTGGCACATTTGAGAAAAGAAAGGTTCCCAAGAGGAACATACAATAAACTGAAAATGAAGAAAATTGGGCAATGTAGGGTCTTGAGAAAATTTTGGGCAAATGCTTATGAGATTGAATTACCCGATGGGATCGGAATATCTCTGATATTCAATGTCTCAGATTTGTACCCATATAAACATGAATAAGTAGGAGAAGAAAATGAACAACCAGTGATCCAGTGGCGAAATCAGATGCCAGTTGTGGAGAAACCACAGATGGAGCACATACTGGATAGAAGAGTGGGCAAAAAGACCAGAAGAAAAGAATACTTTGAGTATTTGGTCAAGTGGAAGGGCCATCTAGTTGAAGATGCCAGCTGGGAGAATGAAGCGGAGATACAAAGGCATGGACAGACCGTGCAGGAGCTCATGGACAGGAGCCCATGAACTTTTCAAGCAAGGGAGTATGATGTAGGAGCATCACCAACATCAAGCAAGCCAGCGCGGAGGCGGAAGACAGCTGGACAAGCGCCAGCACAAATTTTGAAATTCCTTGAAGTTGATGCACAATCTTAAATGAATACATTAAGAAGAAGCGTACTTGTGTAATGTAAATGGACCTTGAGCGGATTGCTCTTGTCCTTAGTAGGTAGAAGGCATTTAAAGTAATTAATGCAAGTAGATAGAATTTAATTCTAGATTAGACAGTTCCTAGAGCGCAAGAGGGAAACAGGATATAGACGCCCTCATTGTGTATTGTAACATTATTGAGCAGGAAAAGCAAGAGCATGCAGAGAGTTGTGTAAGAACAACCATGTACATATATTTGGATTAATAGAAGAGGTTTATTCAAATTCATGGTTCTGTGTTTGTTCTCTGTGTATTGATGTTGAATGCTATGCTCATGAATGTTTTCTTCCTGTTATACATTTTCTTTTATGCTATGTGTATATGATTTCATGTGTGAGTTCGGAGTCTGAAGGGAAGAAGGAATGAGTTTCAATTGTTTCTCTATCTGAGTAAGAATTCCTGCAAGGAGTGCAGTTGAAGTTTCTGCAAGGAGTGCATTGACAAGAATTCAGGGTCGCGTCTCTAAAGCTCAGATAGTTTTACTTTTGTTCTCATTTCCCCAGAAGTGCAGTTGGGCACAGGAGCCATGCAAGGAGTGCATAGGCCAAGGGAAGTCTCAGGGTTGCGAACCTGAGTGAAGCATTGGAAGACTACTGTCGTAGGTATGCACAGAGTCAAATATTTTCAACACTTGGAAGTGGTTGAAGATTTTCCGCAAGGAGTGTGTGCAAAGGGTTTTTCTTAAAGACGCAGAGTTGTGGAAAATCCAAAGGGAAGAAAATCTTCGAAGGAGTCAAAGGAAGGAAAGGTTAAGTGATTCGGAGTCTGTAAGAAGCGCCATAAGGTTGCGTGCAAGTGGACGAGTTCCAGGGAGGAACACTTGGCCGTTCACAGGAATCATCAAGGAAGAATGGATGGTCGGAATTCTCAGAGGAGAATTCACGAATTTCTGTGAGACGTTAGATCTCACAGAGGAGCAGGGGAGATACTGCAGGTATTCCCGAGAGGTTAAAAGATCAGGAGGGGCAGGACCGTAGATCTGAGTCACAAGGACCGTCGGATTTCACGTGGAATCGTGTATCAGAGCTTCGTGGTTGGAAATCCCAGGAACACTGCAACGGGAATCGCAAAACATGATATCCTGACAGCCAAAGGAATCATGTGGGCCACAGCGGAGTCGGTGAAGCAGACAGGTGGCACACCATATCGGGGTTTCGTGGCAAGAAATCCTGAAACATATGCATTAGGATTCGCGATACTGCGAACTCTGAAATGCCGATGAAGTGAGGACAGTTGAAAATTCAAACTCGCGCGTGTGTTGGAGTTTCGGCAAATCGGGGTTCGAGAGTCGGGGAAGCGAGTTGCTCAACATCGCGAGTGTCAAAATCACAATAGGGAAAATCCCGATAAGAGAGGGAAAGGTCAGCGTTGACTGTATTGGCATTCGGGGGTTTGAGAGTGCAACGCTCGACCACTGACCTCGCGAAGTCGCGAAGTCCGATCTCCCCAGTGGAAATAGGAGATCGCGTGTGAGGATTTATGTGGGGAAGACTTACCGATAGGGAAATAGAAGAACATTAGATTTCTTCGGGCCGTGTGAAAGGAAATATCATGTGAGCAGACATGCTTGTGAGAACGACTGCATCATATACTTATACTTCTTTTTCCAGGATGTCTGGGCCAACTTCTCTTTCTAGGTGCTAAAGACTTAATATATAATATTTTCTTTACCCGACTTCTCTTCTAGGGTTATATCCAAGTCTTTTCTTTCTTTCGGAATATTCTAATCTCATCAAAGATAAAAAAATGGAGGTTAATACGTCCCATAGCTACCATAATATCAACAGGGTTTACTTCTTAAAACTTAAGAGAAATTTTTTTGACAAGTTTCTAGCCTACAAGGCCTTTGTAGAAAAGTAATATGGACATCAAATTCAAAGGTTAAGAACATATAATGGAGGAAAATATGTGAAAAATATTTTTACAAGTTACTACACTACATAGGGCATCCAAATGCAACACATTGTTCCATATACACCACAACAAAATGGTGTTGTTGAGAGAAAGAACTGCACATTAAAATAAATGGCTAATGATATGATCCAATCTAAGGGATTAAGTCTAAAGTATTGGGCAGAAGCCATCAACTATGAAAATTACATAATAAATCGCACTCGCACAAAGGCTCTTAAAAATATAACACCGTAAGAAGCTTGGACTAAAATTAAACCAGATGTGAGTCACTTTCATCTATTTGGAAGTATAGCATGGGCTCACATTCCTCATGAGAAAAGGAAAACATTGCAACCTAAAAGTGAGAAGTGTATATTTGTTGGTTAGTATGAATATGCCAAAGTTATATAATTCTTCAACCACATTGTAATGAAATTATTATAATATATGTTAAATTTGATGAAAATCTCTTGGTCTGCGAGCCTAATTCGATGATTGTGCCTTCTTCGGCCTGTGATCCATCTTCGACGTTTGTGCCTTATTTTTTTCCTATTATGGTTTCTTCTTTGGATAATGACTGTGAGGATGAAAATCTACCTCCTCCTTCTCACCTTCCTCCATATGAGTCCATTGAACCTAAACCAACACCAACATTTTTTCTTCTTAGATGGGTCCATTCAATACGAGAAGCAGCTGGTGATATTGTCGGTGATCTTTCAGATCACCGTCAAACACATTGTATGTTCCAGTGGGCCTCTTCTCTTTTGGCTCAATTTCATAGACTCGTGATCTAGAGACATTTATAGAAGCTTCAGGTCATCCATATTGGGATACAATAATGAATGAAGAGTATTGTTCTTTAATGGAAAACTATACATGGGATCTTGTACCTCTTCCAAAAGGAAGAAAACTTTTCATATGTAAATGGGTATATAGAACTAAGTATGCATCTGATGGAAGTGTTGAAAGACACAAGGCTCGGTTAGTTGCCAAAGGATTTTCCAAAGTTGAAGGAATTTACTATAATGAAACCTTTTCCCCTATAGCCAAAATGAATTCCATCTATCTTGTTCTTTCCCTTGCTGCCTCACATAAATGGGAGGTCCATCATATGGATGTTAAATATGCCTTCTTTCATGGGGATTTGCAAGAAGAAATATACATGGAACAACCTCCTGGATATGTTCTGAATGAATCTAGCCTTGTTTTTCACCTTAATAATTATCTTTATGGTCTTAAGCAAGCCCCCCGAGCTTGGTATGCTAAAATGGACAACTTTCTTATTGACACAGTATTTTCTAGATGCCATTATGATCCTAATGTATATACCAAGAAAGTAGGAAGCCATATCGTAATCCTTTTCCTTTATGTTGATGACCTTATCCTTGCTAGTAGTGACTCAAAACTTTTAAACCATGTGAAAACTAGCCTTAAGAAGAAATTTGAAATGACAAACTTAAGATTTTTGCACTATTTCCTTGGCCTCCAAGTTTTGCAAACCAATGAAGGAATTTTTCTTTCCCAGTCTAAGTATGCTTATGACCTTCTTCATCTATTTCACATGGAATATTGTAAACTAGTCCCTTCTCCATTCCAGTTTGGAGTCAAGCTTCCTGCCACCTGTACTTCTCCCGAAGTTGATCCCACCTTGTATCATCAGTTAGTTGGTAGCCTCTTATACTTGAATCATACCCATCCTTATCTTTACTTTGATGTTGTTCTTGTTAATGTTGTTCTTGTTGCCTGGTATATGAAAACACCCCATGAAATCCATTGGAAAGTAGCTAAAAGGATACTTTGGTATGTCTGGGGTACAGTTCAGTTTGGGATCCATTACAGTTCAGAGGGGACTCCTTTATTGGTTGGTTTCACTGATTCTAATTGGGTCGGTGACCGTGATGATCGAAATTCTACTACAGGTTATGTTCTTAGACTTGGCTCAGGACCTATCACTTGGGCCTATAAGAAACAATAAGCTATTGCACTTTCTTCGGCATAAGCAAAGTACCGAGAATCGGTAAATCCAAGACATGAAGCCTTGTGTCTTCAACAGATCCTTTCAAAGTTTGGATTTCAACAGCAACATCCGACAAGCCTTTGGTGCGACAATCAAAGTGCCATCAAGCTCATCAAAGACCTAGTTCAACATCAATGCAACAAACACATTGAACTACACAGGAACTTCATCAGAAATTTCATTCATGATCAAGTTATTGAAGTGCTCTTTTACCCTACAGAAGATCAAGTTGCAGACATTTTCAGAAAGTCTCTTATAGAAGTGAAGTTTCCCAATCTTCGATCTATGTTAGGATTTCAGGAAGTTATCATTAAGGGGGGATAGGATCTAATGCTTCCTTCCTTCTCCTATTGTATCACTATTGTAAATCCTTCAATCCTATACCAATTTGTTCTTAAGGGGGGATGTTAGGATATTTAGACACTTGGGAGTTAGTTAAGATCTACTTGGTCTAATGTGTCATTAGGTAAAAGTGTGTTTCTTTAGTATGAATTAGTATGAATTTGTAGTTAGGAAATATGACGGTCATGATATGTTCCCGACATAGAGTGATCCAGTGGTTCATATTCTCTTCGATCTTAACAGCCGTTGATCCATGGCTTGACACTTGATTGGTCCATGATCTCTATTTAAAGAGCATGGAGGGTCATTTTCCAATGATCGATTGTGAGAAACTCTCTTATAAAATCTCTTTGTAATCTTTTTCTTTTGAATTAATAAACTGCTCCAAGTGGCCGCATTGGTTGGGGCCGTGGATGTTTCCCCATAGGGGTTTTACCATGTCAAAACATCGATGTGTTGATCTTTGATATGGTTGTGTGAGTGGTTATTGAAGTTGTTTGTCCTCTGTTGGAATACCTATGTTGTCAAACAAATTTTTCTCTCATGATTAGTATGCTATAAAGTAGGCTTATACTAGTCAATAATCACATAAATATTGAAATATTATAGAAATAATAATTAAATTAATAATAAGAATTAATTGATCAATAATAGTTCTTTAATTAAAATAATTAACTAAATTATAATAATTAGATTGCAACTTTGATGCTAGTACGATGTAATTTTGACATAAATTTGACACACAAAAAAATGGAATCTACTATGATGCTAAAAAATACACAAATACAACTTAAAATAAATAATAATGACACTCATACGATGTTAACACAATGCGTGAATGATATCATAAGACTCTATTGTTGAAATTATTATTATATTGAGAGGGGGGGTGAATCAGTATAATATACTTTTTACTTTATTCAACCATTCATCAATTGTTCATTAATTGAGAAACAATAATCACATATAAACTCAAACCATGATACATGGAGTTTAACATGAAAACTCAATCGGGAGAAAACCATAAAACTTGTCTTTATAAATGGATGTAGGAACCAACCTATTGTTACAAATATTGTAGG